>JAQGCP010000227.1:0-19463 GCA_034699885.1 Acrobeloides thornei
TAGATTTTTCTCCACTCAGGCCATTCCAACATCTCAGCTCACTGCCATCTCTTCTAGTTTTGTTTTATGTTTACTCTGTTTTGAGTCTTTCAATTAAGATTAAAATTAAAATAGCATAATAAATGTTAGAAAACTTTGTTCTTATTCTTAACATACAAATATATATGTGTTACTGTTTTAACTAAAAATCGACGCCTAAGCGCGTGAAAAACGACACCTAAGCGCATGAGAACGATGCTTAAAAGGATGAAAACAATGCCTAACTCAAGAAATCCACCTGCTTAAGCGCCTGAGTCTAAGACTTAGACCTAAGCGCCTTAGACCTTAACCTAAGTCTTAGGCCTTGGCTTAAGCGCCTTAGATCTAGGTCTAAGTCTTAGACCTAAGCTTTGGCCTTAAGCCTAAGCCTTAGACCTAGGCTTAAGAGCAATAGCCAAAGCCTTAGAGCTAGGAATAAGCGCCTTAGACCTAGGACTAAGCGCCATAGACCTAGGCCTAAGCCTTAGCCTAAGCACATGAAATCGACACCTAAGCTTAGGTTACAATATTATGCGTTTAGATTTAAGGCTTAGACATCATCCAGATATTACGTAATCAACTTTTTGATTGTTAACCCCCCCCCCCCTCCCAACGTAATCATCAAAAATGCACTAACGTAATCAATCTTTATGAGGAGGACCGAACCCCCCTCCCCCAGCATATATAGGCAAGGGGGTAGGTCGAAGACCCAAATGTGATACGGTTGTCGACCAAAAAAAACGTATCGCATTTCATACATAAAAAAATTGCATCGCAGGTTGGCACGAAGCGCCGATCTGCGATACAATTTTTCCCTCATCCATCACAATCAACTGCGACATGTTTTCTACATTTTACCCTCTTGCGGCGATATGGGGGTGTGTCAACCCACTCCTTGCATACGTATGCCCCCCAACATGATTAGGGGGGGGGGGTTCGGTCTACTTGGATGACCCACTAGGATAAGGCGGATTTTTCAATTTTTGACGAAGTTTTCGATTTTTGGCGAATTTTTCAATTTTTAGCACATTTTTTAATTTTTGCGAATTTTCAATTTTTAACGAATTTTTCAATTTTTTGTATTTAAAAACACTAGTCTTGAATAATGTTTCGAAATTTTTAACTCGTTATCAACTTTGATCAATTTGAGAATTGTCCAAAAACAACAATATATTTAGACACTCGGCAAAACAATGACCTTGAAGTGTAACAAAAAGCAAGAACGTTACCCTGCAAGAATTTCGCCTCAGGTAATTTTATCAAGCAATGAATTACGGAAAGAAACAGCAATTGTCTCTTCCGTCTTTTCAACCGTTAAAAATGTCCATGATCGCATCATGTGAAACAAGTTTGCACATCTACATTCCCCCTCGAAGTAGCCATCGTTTGGACTTTTTTTACTTGCTTGATAAAGGCTCTTAGCAAAGTAATTAACGCAGATATTCCGTTTAGAATACGCAACGAGAATTTTTGGCTAAAAGTGCATTCTTGCGTAGCCGAATGCCTATATAGTTAGCCTTAAACATGGATATCCTAATTAAAATTTCGTTTAACATTGTTTGAACTTGTTCTTTTCGAAACCAGAAATTAATCAAGTTTCGGCCGCACTAAAAAATTAGCAGACAACATGGGATTCCGTTTAGCCAATGATATGATCTTGTTTTCAAAATTGGTTTCGTAACTTACGTAATTGATACTAGGTTCGCTAATACTGCGCATTTCGAGTCAATACGCATTTTTATAAATTCAGGGACGAATTTTCTTCATTGCGTTCATGTTTTCGTTGTAATACACAGATTTCAAAAATCACCAAATTCAAATGCGATTATTATGGAAATGATCCAACATATTGTAGCGGGCTAACAAATAAAAAGAAGTCATAAATTTGTTATTATAAAAAAATTTTAAAAATCGATGCAAAAAATGGATTTTTCTACCAAAAAGTCTGTGTATTGGAGTGAAAACCGGCTGCTGTGGGAATTCAAAAATTTAAAGGACCAGTCCACTCGGGAAAAAGCACTAAGAAAAAGTTATATATTCAGAAAGTTCATGAAAAATGGAGCATTTTTTGTTTTTACGGTAACCGTCTGAATCGTTATCGTTGCCGAGAGAATCGCGGGCGATTTGTAAAAGTACGACTGCGCCGAACGGGGCACCGAACATGCCAAAGGGTCCCAATTAGGCTTAGGCCTAAGCCTAATTTAGACCCTTTGGCTTGTTCAGCGCCCCGTTTGGTGTCTTGTTCGGCGTGTTCGACGCAGTCGTATTTTTACAAATTGCCGAATCGCGCTTGAAGTTGACAGATTTTTGAAAAATCTGTATATTGCAACGAAAACATGAATGCAGTGAAAATTTATCCCTGAATCAATATGGTTGTGTATTGACGCAAAAATTCGCAGTTTTGGTAAATCGGAAATTCGTAAAAAAAATTGAAAAATGTGCTAAAAATTTGTCAAAAATCGAAAAATTCGTCAAAATTGATTCATGGAAGAATTTTCACTGCGTTCATGTTTTCGTTGTAATACACAGATTTCCAACTTCAAGCGCAATTTTCTCAAAAACTACAACGATTCAGAACATGCTGTAAAAGCAAAAATGCTCCATAATTCATGAACTTTCCGAATATATCATTTTTTCATAGTGTTTTTTCCGAGTGGACTGGTCCTTTAATTGCCTGCACACCACTCTTTAAAGAAGTTTAAAAATGAAACTTTATGCTCGGATAATCCAAAATTGCGCTCTTCATTTGTTTGCAAAACGTAACACATAAATCATAATGTTGACTTGTCTGTTTCGGTTGCAAAAATCATCAGTCATTTCTAATTTTTAACATATTGTTTATACTAGTTTAAAACATGTCTAGCCATATATATACAAAGAGTAATAAAATTAATAACAAAAGAGGCATATTTAAATGAGGAGGAGGGCCGAACGAGTTATCGCGCAAAAAATTTCCTTTCAAAACTTTTTCGACAAACGTAAAAAATGTTCGAAACGATGAAAAAACAAACACGGATTTTGAAAAAAAATCAAAAAAAAATTTTTGTGTTTTTTGGTGTTTTTGGCCTCTTTTACAGCAAGTTTCATAAAATTTTGCTGTAAAAAACGCCAAAAAACACACCTAAAAATGGCCAAAAAACTCCCCAAAAAATTTTTTTTGATTTTCCTCGAAAACAGTATTTGTTTTCATCATTTCGAATATTTTTATGTTTTTCGAAAAAATTGAAAAATTCATCAAATGGCCAAAAAACATCCAAAAAAATTTTTTCTCGAAAACAATATTTGTTTTCATCTCTTCGAACATTTTTTACGTTTGTCGAAAAAATTTTGAAAAATTTTTTTGCGATAACTCGCCTCAATCGACCATTTAAATCAAAAATGCGTTCTGAGATCATCATGCTTTCACTCTTGGCACAGTCTGTGGCAACATTTCTTGTCGCATTTGCATGACTTGTTGTTTTGCCATGGTAGTTGCATTCACGGCCGATGGTGCGCGGGGAACGACCTGGGCCTGCAATGCGGCCAAGTGAGGCGAATTGACACGGTATAGCTGAGAAACATCTATGGAATGTCTTAGGATTCCCATGAAAACAAATTCTTCGTTAAATAGGGCTAAAATGTTTCTTTTGCTTTACATAGTATGAAAAGTTGGGAGCTACTACACAATAGGGGGGCTACCCACGCGAAAAATTTTCGAAAATTTTTTTCTAAAAATGACACCTCTAGGGGAAAAAATATGCGAGAAATCCGAATTTGAAATTTACGTAGCGAAAAATGTTTCCCTGATTCAGGAAAGGCCCGTGTATTGAAGCGAAAAGTCGCAAAAATGCAATTTTTTGACTTTTCGCTTCACACAGGCTTTCCCTGATTCAGGAAAGTATTTTTTCGCTACGAAAATATCAAATTCGAATTTCCTGCATGTTTTTATCCCTAGAGGGGTCATTTCCAGAAAAAAATTTTCGACAGTTTTTTCACGTGAGTGGTTTTCAGCTCCCTATTGTGTAGTAGAAAGTTATCAAAAGTTATCAACTTACGGAAATTGTACATAGTCAAATATTCGTATAAATGGAGATCATTTTCATTCACAATCAGGAAATATGTGTCTTCAGTCTAAAAAAACTAATTTCAATTTTTTTTTCATTGATCCTATTATGGATAAGAAGAATCGAATGATGAGGAAAATGGAATGCTTGTTGATTTTGATAAATGAATGATCAAAACCGGTATAAGCGCGCCTATACAACCCATAAAGCACACTCATAGACTCTTTGGCGTGCTTTCACATTCTTTTCGAGGACAAGCTATTATAGGGAAAGATACATAAAGAAATCTTGGAGCTAATGTAGATCAGGGGGTCACCCCAGGGTCAAAAATCAAAAAATTCTCAAAAATTGAAAAAAATTTTGACGAATTTTCGATTTTTGACGAATTTTTAATTTTGCAAAAATTAAACATAAACCATAGGTATCCAGAAAATATTATCCAGAAAAATTATTTCAGATTTTTCCGAGCTAAATTGCAAAAAATAATTTTTTGAAAAAAATCCTGGGTACACCATTGTTCAACTTTTTCACTTTCATTGAAAACAGGGACATATGCGGGTAAGGGGGGAGCCTCCCCCCCCAACCCACTCTCTCGGCTCCCCGTAATTTTGGAGCATTTTCAAAATATTTTGGCACTGGTTTACTTTTGCTTATAAAGATTTACATAAGAAATTTTCGACTCGCGGGGCGCGTCGGCCAAAAAAAAAGGTCGCCAACTTAGCCGGGGGACCCTCTCATCGGACGCTCCCCCCCCCCACCTTGTCTATTTATGAACAGGGCGTATAAAAATTGGAAAAAAGTCCGCCAAAATGTGACTTCTGTAGTTCATAAGGTTAACTATTACCTGAATACATCTAGCCAGCTTCTTTCTCGTGGGAAGAGATCGATCCACTTTGCCACCTGCATCAATTATGAGATTGCAAATAATATCGTACGCTGGTTGAACTCCTCGGCTAACGTGAAACGTGATGTTCTTAAAAAAAATTTTATATACAGGGTGCCCCAAAAAATGGCCTTTTTGTGTGATTTTTCCAAGTTGTTAATTTTCACCAAAATAGCTCTATTAGGGATTTTTCTATGCTAGGGATCGATTGCGCACATTGCCGGACCTTAAAACGCTTTCCTGATCCTGTTCAGGGAATAGGATGTGTATTGAAGCGAAAATATGAAAATTATTATTGCCATGTTCACTTCCCTTCATCTTTTCGGATTTTTTGCACGCCGTGAAACCTTGAAAACGCTTCCCTGACTATGTATTAGCCTATTTTCACTTCAATACACATACCTCTTCCATGACTCAGGGAAGCGTTTTCAAGATCCTGGGATGCACACAATCGATTTCTCGCATGGAAAAAATCCCTTTAGGGTGATTTTGGCGAAAATTAAAAAATTTGAAAAATCACGCAAAAATCGAAAAAGTGCTATTGTTTGGGGCTTGAAAGAAAGTCCCTAATGCCAAATTGAACCATAAAAATCAACATGGTGATTACCTCAAACACTTTCCTATGTCTTGCTCTTTTTATCGTATTCTTCAAATTAAAGCCATATTTGCGTTCGTTTTCTGAATCACGCACGAAGAATTCTAGTTCATCTACAATTGTTTTTTTACTATTTTGTGTAAGTTTTCGTTCAATTACCAATAAGCTTGAGTTGCGCATAGCTCTGTAAGATCCAATTTGGAGAAACAATACTTTTTCCCTGAGCTATTGCTTCGATTAAAGGGATAGTTCTTTCAAGACTTGGTACAACAAAATGGGAGCATTCTGATACAGATTCACTAACACGAGCTCCGTAGAGTCGGACTTTCTAAAAAACGAAGATGTTTTCTTATATCAACACTTCACGGCGTACCAAAATTTCGAAAAGGTTAAAATTTAAAAAAATGCTCCCCATGATATGGTACTCGTTTTGAAGCGCTCAGCGAGTTGAGTCGATTGACAGATTTTTTAAATTTGGAACCTTTTCGGAATTTTGGTAATAGACTAAAAAAGGCATACCCGACTGAGATTATCAACTTGTTCCGGAAGTAATCCACTAAAATATACAACGACATCGGATGACATATCCTTGCTTTTTAACAGTTCAATAGCTGCTTGAATTTGTTCATCGTTTGGTGCATCATCTTGGAGTCTACAAATTGCATTCATTCATCAGATTTTTTAATTTTTTTAAATAATTGAATAGCTATAGCTTGTTTCACCGAAAGAGAAAAAAGGGGAGCATAGCAACCGGATTCCGAACCCGGTCCGATTGGCGCTTTGTAGCTATTTTCCTAGCCATTCGGTCATGCGGGTCCACCACTTTCGTTGTAATTTTTCGTTTTAACTTTTTTGATGTAAATTTTTGTTGTAGCTTTTTCGCTGTAGACTCTTTCGTTGTGAATTTTTATCCGATTTTTTGCAAGTGTCGGACGCCGTGTGTGTTTGACTTACTTGAATTTTTTATACGGAAAAACAGTCTCATCATTCTCAACATTTCGATGAATCTCAGTCGCCCTTGCTAGTATCTCTTCATTGATAGCAATAGGCCATTGCCAGGCAACTATAAAAAGATGGCATAAAAAATTTATATATCCAATTTGGCGTCATACCCATCAGTCTACTTGCAAAGCTACCCAGTTTTTCAAGCTGGTTCGGCGACAAGCTAACTTCGGCGGGCTGCATCATCTCAAGGAATGCATATCTAGCATTATCAATGTCCAGAATGGGTTGTCTTATACCCAAATAGAGATCTTGTAGCCAAAGATAGTTGACTATATGCATGCCTCCATCTTTTGCCTTTTCCACTTTTTCTCCATGCAGGCTAGAAATATTCGATCAGAAATAATATTTTTTCTTAAACAAAAAATTACTTTTTCGCGATTAAAATATGGTTGTGTTTTGTCAAATAGCTTGTATATGAGGCGCCAATGGCAAGAATCATGCTTTTGAGGTTGCTAGTTTCTTGTTCGTCGAACCCAGAAATGGCAATAACCTAGAAAGTAATGGGTGTATAAAAAAATTTGAAACATGTTTTTTCGATTCGAAATTTTTTTTCAAAAATGACCCTATTAGGGCTAAACAGGGAATCGATTGTGCACATTTCCAACGCTTTCCTTACCCTGAATCAGGGAATCGGAGTGTGTGTATTGAAGCGAAAATTGAACATTTTTTTTTCTGAATGAAAATGATCTTTCTGGGGGTAATTTTATGCGGGGAATCGATTGTGCGCATTCCCAAAGCTTGAAAACGCTTTCTTGATTCAGTGAATCGGGGTGTGTGTATTGAAACGATGACCAAAAGAAGTAGTAGTAGAAGAAGAATAAGAAGTAGTAGTAGTTACATCAATTTTTGTTGATTCAGGATCAGGGAAGCGTTTCCAAGCTTCGGGAATGCGCGAAATCGATTCTCCGCATAAATTTACCCCCAGAAAATCATTTTCAGATAGAAAATTTTAAAATTTTCGATTTTCGCTTCAATACACAAACTTCATTCCCTGGTTCATGGTTAGGGAAATGTTTTCAATTTTTTTCAAGTATATGATGATATGAATTGTTAAACTATTTGAAAAGTAATCGAGAAAAACACACTACCTTGCCAACAGCAGGCCTATTAGCATCGCACCAAGTTGTTGGCAAATGGCATGCCTTCCATGGTGGGACCATCTGTTTTTTCAGCAAAACATCGTTTAGCCATTGAAGAGTGATTAGCCTGCGCCTGTAGTCACCAAATTTACTCACTTGGTTATACACCTAAATTAACTTGTTATAGAAATTTTGAACATGTTTTCGTTGTAATATACAAACTGTTTTGAATTTTGTGTGTTGGATATACCTTGGTTATTAGAGGACAATTCACAGTTTCAACCAAAATATGGGTGACCCGTTCGGAATAGGGTCTTGGCGAATTGTTTGTGTGATTATCTGCCCATAGCTCGACTTCACCGCCATAGTAGCGTATGACGGAAGTGAGTGAATGCCGATCCACTGGGAATTCTTCGGAGATCAAGAAACAACATCCGGCTAAGCAGACTAGCGGCGAGACTAAAATATCGTTACTAGGACAGTTGTTTCAACGTTACGAAAAATTTTTTCACGAGATTGCTTATCACGGGTTTTGCTATAACGCAATAACTTACTACTTGAAGCCGCTTGTAGATCATGCCCATAAAAGGTAGACCCCTGTGACATCCGCAAATGTTGTGGTGGCATTTGTGGGGCATTCACTTGACGAGCCATTTCGACTAAAGCTTTGAAAATTTGTGACTACATTCATTTAAAAATGTCATACTTTGTTGATGGTGCTGTTGCATTCGAATTTGCTGTTGATGTGGCAGCTGCGCGGCCTGTGTTGGTGAAATTATCGGCGGCGATCGCATGTCTTGTGCCGGCGA
Organism: Acrobeloides thornei; assembly: GCA_034699885.1. NCBI lineage: Eukaryota > Metazoa > Nematoda > Chromadorea > Rhabditida > Cephalobidae > Acrobeloides > Acrobeloides thornei. The sequence goes on from JAQGCP010000227.1 coordinate 8,433, forward strand.
TGAATAATGCGGGCTCACCGTTTGTGGAGTTGGATATCGTGGAGCTAAAAAATTTATGGTTTTTGTTCATCCAATCTTTCGGAGCTACTACACAATATGGGCCACTTCTCACGTGAATCAAAAAAAATTTTTGAGAAAAAGTTGTCTAATCTTCAGGCAAAATCAAATCGACTCAGGTGGGATTCGAACCCGAGACCCTTAAACTCGAATCTTGGAGCACTACCACTGAGCCAAGTTCACGATAAAAACCGGATTTTCAATTTTGCTTATAATTTAACATGAATTTTAGCAACTTTTTTTCAAAAAATTTTCTGGAAATGATCCCTCTAGGGGTAACAACATGCGGGGAATCCGAATTTGATATTTTCGAAGCGAAAAACGCTTCACTATTTCAGGGAAGGCATGTGTATTGAAGCGAAAAGTTGCAAAAATGCGATTTTTTGTTGCAATTTTGCATGAAAATATGCCATGAAATAAAATTGCTTCATTCTTCATCTATTTTGTCGCAAAAGATGTAAATGGAGCAGAGCAGAAAAAAAGAACAACAATGGACAACTAGCTCTCGCAGCCGATCGTCCAACGAGATAGATAGGAACCAAGAGGAAGATGCAGATAGGAAAAAAACTAACATAAAAAAGATAAAGTACACATAAATAAACGTTTCGGAAGACGTAATTTTGACTCTAAAATATTTATTAATTAAATGAAAAAATGTGACTCGTTAGGAACGTTATGAAAAAGGGTGACCCTGATTCAGGGAATGAAAAAAATTACAACAGAGTGAAGAAAGGGTATGTAGGTTTTGTTCGGAATCTACAGGGTGAGTAAAAAAGTGCATTTTTGAGCACAAAAAATTTTTTGCCCGAAGCATGAAAACGTTTTCTTGACCCTGATTCAGGGAATGCAGTTGGTGTATTGACACGAAAATCGAAAAAAATTTCTTTTTTCGCCCGTATACCAACTTATCAACTTCATTCCCTGAATTAAATTTTTCGATTTTCGTGTCAATACACCAAATCCATTTTCTTAAATCAGGGTCAAGGAAGCGTTTTCATGCTTCGGGAATGCGCGCAATCGATTCTCCGCATAAATTACCTCTAGATGGGTCATTTTTAGTAAAAAATTTTCGGTCCCAAAAAATTTTTTTTGAACAGTTTTCCAACATAATTTGGTCAAGTGGTCCAAGGAGCTGACCGCTCCAAGTTAAGCAACGTTGGGTCCGTAAGTTCGATCCCACTAGGGTAAAAAATTTTGATGTCCGAAAAATTTCTAAATGTAGCCAATCGACTTAGATAGCTAAGAGCTTCAAACGAGTACCATATCATGGGGGTTTGAGGTGGCTAACCATGGCTAAGTGGTTAACGTGCTCGGTCATCACTCATAGGGCACGGGTTCGAATCCCAGACCGATTTGCAAAATTTTCATAAAAATTGGACAACTCGAGCCGGGATTTAAACCCTCGCCTTTAATGTGCAAATCAGTCCCTTTACCCACTCGGCCTGGGAAAACCCCCAAACCCCATGATATGGTACTCATTTTGAAGCTCTTGACAAGTTGAGTCGATTGGCGGCATTTATTTGAAAATTGCAAAAAATTGAGCCCTTCTCAAAGTGGCATAAACAAACATTTATACGTTTATGCGTTTGGAGTTAGCCTCTTGATTTAAGTTTAACTAGCAAGACATGCAATAAAGTTGTTCGTACTCACTCGAGCCTAATTAACCTATTCTCTCGTTCTTCCCCTCTCTCACGCAGCATTTGATCTATTCGCTCAATTAGAAACGTATGAGGAAAAAATGAATAGTGTGGAATACGATTAAATAAGAAATAAATAACGGAATGAGCGCGACATACACGGATTCGTCGGCCGGGGATAATCAATCTGCGGCCGGCCGAAAGGCGAGATAATGTATGAAGACAGAAGAAGATGGAGACACTCGCAGGCGATTCGTTTATTCCTCTTAGCCTCAATTCATTCATTCTTCTTCTTTTTTTTCAATAGGTGCGGAACATTAAGCTTAATGTCAAAAATCAACCTTTTTCGGATGTATAAACGTATGAAACATGGAATGAATGAATAAATAAGTGGCTAACATCGAGTCAGAATAAAAGAGAAGTATGGCACTATACGGAAAAGAATTTTGCACCCTACTAGATTAAACGTGTAATTTCTGTTTTTGTTGGACGATTCCCTGATTCAAGGAAAACCTTTATATTGAAGCGAAAAGTCGCAAAAATGCGATTTTTGCGATTTTCACTGACAAAAGGTTTGAAACGATACGAATGAATGAAACGACACGAATGAAACGACATAATGGACCAAATTCAGGGTTTTCGTGTCAATATTCAGGCAAATTCAAAAAAACGATACGAATGAAACGAACATAAATGAAACAATACGGATGAAACAATTTGTCTGAAATTGATTTACAAGAATCAAGGCAATTCGTATTTCAAATTTCAAATTCGAATTGCCTTGATTCTTGTAAATCAATTTCAGACAAATTGTTTCATCCGTGTCGTTTCATTTATGTTCGTTTCATTCGTATCGTTTGTTTTTAAATTTGCCTGAATATTGACACGAAAACCCTGAATTTGGTCCATTATTTCGTTTCATTCGTTTCATTTGTGTCCGTTTCATTCATTCGTATCGTTTCAAATCTTTCGTTTCATTCGAGTCCATGCCAAAAAAGTGGGTCCCTTTCGGACTCTGATATGATATGCATGTATTCATTATAATAAAAAATTGGCTTTTAAAAACCACTTACTTGTTTGTGAATAACCAGGTGTTGGTGTTTGTGAAGCTTGAGAATGCGGCGTTTGTGCTCCTGTTGGATACACTAAAAAATTGAAAAATGTTAAATTTTAGCAAGAGAGTTGTTTTATTTCGAAAAAGTTATAACTTGAACAATATGGGCCATTAAATGCTGATTATCCAAAATGTTTCTCGTAGTACCATTTTTATGTACTATGTACAAGGTGTATCGAAAAAAACCGGAATTTTGGCGACTTTTTCATGCTTTTTTCGATCTGGAAATTTTTTCAAAAACGACCCTATTAGAGATAATTTTATGCGAGGAATCGATTGCGCGCATTTCTAACCCTTGAAAACGCTTCCCTGACCCTGAATCAGGGAATCAGAGTGTGTATTGAAGCGATGACCAATTTTTTTTATACACCCTGTAAAAGATAAGTACAGGCAAGGCTGATTTCAATCCCCAAATGGTTGTTGAATCGGCATTTTATGTTCTGAATCGTTGTTGTTTTTGAGAAAATCGCGTGTGAAGTTTCGTCTATGTATTACAGCGAAAGCATGAACACAGTGGTCAAATCCCTGAATGAATTAAAATCAGTATATTGAGAAGAAAAATAATTCAAAATCCTTGAATATTTAGAAAAATATACAGATTTGATTGATCCAGGAATTATATTCGGAAAAATCATGAAAAATGGAGCATTTTTTGTTTTTACGGCATCTTCTGAATCGTTGTAGTTTTTGAGAGAATTGTGTTTGAAGTTGGCGATTTTTGAAATTTTGTGTATTACAACGAAAACATGAACGCAAATTCAATTTTCAAACTCAATTCTCTCAAAAACTACAACGATTCAAAACATGCCGTAAAAACAAAAAATGCTCCATTTTTCATGCACTTTCCGAATATACAACTTTTTCGTGGTGTTTTTTCCCGAGTGGACTAGCCCTTTAAAGCTGATGGTAAAGCAGAAAAGTGTGAAAGTAATTCTTAAAATCGAATGTAACAACTATCGTGATAGCCAAACAAATCATCGGGCCGGTGCACACAGCCGATTGCCTCAATCTGCAAACATTGAGCATAATTTGTGCGAAAAAGAAGCTGAAGAACAATTTACAAAATGTCTCTCTTCTCTCATAAACATTTTCATAATTCGTAGAAAAATAATGGAAAAAGTGGTGGGGAAATTTTGCGACTCAAGGTCAAAAATCAAAGGAAAAAAAGTCATTTTTGTACAAGACTTACACTGCCACTCGACACTTGAGACCATATCATTGAGAAATGTTGGACTGGGTACTTTCAAATACTCCTCATCCATGAGTCGAATTGACATACAATGGTTAACGTTACATTCTTCGGCACTTTCCTCGTTGATGTCAATATTTCGAATGTCGACTTAATTGAAAAGAATAGCTAGAGTCATCGCCGATGGGGGATTATACAAACATCTGTTATGTCGTCCTCTGTTATGGCGTTTTGGAACAAGGGAGTGAAGGAAGAAAGAATTTTTGTTGTAACAAAATTTTTCTCTGTAACACAAAATTTTTTTGGTAAACAATATAAAATTCAATTTTTTTATGGACCGTTCACTCGGTAAAACTCTATGTAAAAATATATATTCAGAAAGTTAATGAAAAATGGAATATTTTGTGTTTATACAGTAAATTCTGAATCGTTATAGTTGCCGAGATAATCGTGTTTGAAGTTGGCGATTTTTGAAATCTGTATATTACAACGAAAACCTTGAATCAGGGTCTTCGCTACAATAAACAACTTTCAACAAAAATCATATTCGAAAATTCAAAGTCGTGTGAAAGTTTGAAAGTTCACAATTTTTTGGCGAAAGTTCAAAGGTTTTTGGCAGTAAGTTGATGAAAAACGAATTTTTTTATATATTTTCGCGTTAATACATAACTTTTATTGGTTCAATGACGATTTTCACTGCGTTTTCGTTGTAATACACAGATTTCAAAAATCGCCAACTTCAAGCGCTATATATTCGAAAAATTCATTAAAAAATGGAGCATTTTTACAGTAAATTCTGAATTATCGTGTTATTGAGACACTCATGTTTTCGTTGTAATACATAAACTTTTTTGAATTTTCAGATCGGTTTTTGCACCGATTTTTTAAATATTCATCAAATGAACTTTGTAGCAGTTTTTATAGCTAAATGAGACGAACAAAATGACACCAAAATTATCCTTTGAACATTGTTTTGGGTTATTGAAACGAAAACATGAATCAGGGTTTTCGCTTCAAAATCCAAAACAATTTTCAAATTGGATAATTTTGGTGTCATTTTGTTCGTCCCATTTAGCTATATAAATTGCTATAATGTTCATTTTATGCAAATTTAAAAAATCGGTGCAAAAACCGATTTAAAAATTCAAAAAAGTTTGTGTATTACAACGAAGATCTTGTAACAAATTCAAAATTTCAAACGCAATTTTCTCGAAAACTATAACGATTCAGAACATGCCGTAAAAACAAAAAATGCTCTATTTTTCACGAATTTTTCGAATATATGATTTTTATATAGAGTTTTTCCTAGTGGATTGGTCCTTTAAAAAAATAGCTTTCGAGTTTATGTTCACACTTCACGGAGGAAAAAATGTAAAAAAGTATGCCAGGAACAAAATAGTCAATGAGGCAAGGGTCAAAATAAAAACAAATATCGTCAATTGACTCAGCTCACCGAGAGCTTCAAAACGAGTACCATATCATGGATTATGTGGGCCATTTTCCATGGCCGAGTGGCTAAAGTGCTCGGTCTTCTCTCATAAGTTGCGGGTTCGATTCTGCACCCAAAATTTTTTATTGTCAAAATTCATGAAAATTTTTGCATATCCACATTTTTATATGGGGAACACGATGGCGCTATTATTTTTCCACGAAAACTTTTGAAAAAATTGGAAAAATCGATCTTGTGATATTTTTCGATTTTTCCAATTTTCATTAAAATAATAGCGCCATCGTGTTCCCCGCATAGAAATGTTGATATGCAAAAATTTTCATGAATTTTGACAAAAAAAAATTTGGGGATCGAACCCGCGACCTATGAGTGAAGACCGATGACGTTAGCCACTCGGCCATGGAAAAAATCCACAAGATGATGTACAGAGTGGGTAAAAAAGTGGCTTTTTTATTTTTTGGGATCAGGAAATTTTTTTTCAAAAAAATGAGTCCTCTAGGGGGTAATTTTTATGCGAGGAATCGAATGTGCGCATTCCCGGTCCTGACCCTGATTTAGGAAAAAATTGGTTTTGAAGTGAAAATGGCTATTTTGTGTTTTTGATGCCATGTGATAGAGCACAAAATTTGGAGCATTTTTTGCTTTTACGGCACTACTTGAAAATATAACCGTAAAAAAGTTATGATCGAAACAAAAAAATTTTCAAATGAGTTTGAGCATTGAAACGAAGAGCTTGTTTATTGAAGCAATCGTAATAAAACATTATAAAATTCAAAATCCTTGAACATTTGGGAAAAAATAAATACAGAATTTGTTATATCTTGCCGAGGCGGATAAAATGACACCAAAATTATTGAATTTGGACAATGTTTTGGGTTATTGAAACGAAAACCCTGATTCATGGTTTTCGTTTCAATGTTCAAACTCGTTTGAAAATTTTTTGTTTCGCCCATAACTTTTTACGGTTAGATTTTCAAGTGGTACCGTAAAAGCAAAAAAATGTTCCAAATTTTGTGCTCTATCACATGGTATCAAAAACAGCAAAAGTAGACTAGTCCTTAAAAAAATTTTCCGACTTTTCAACCATGATAAGCGAGAATCCAACAAAGTGAACTAGCATCGAATTTTTGTGACCTTTTGGTCAAGAAAACTGAATGCTTCCCATGAGAAACGAGAGCACAAACGCGAAAATGAAACAGAATAGAAGCACGATTAAATAGTAAAATTATCTTTTCCTTCTTTCTCCTTTCGCTAAATTAAGCAATCTCCTCCGGATGACATGCTGATGCCGAAGAGAAGAAACCTATGAAAAGCTCGAATTCAAGAGCAGCCAAAAGCCTCACACCTCATTTAAGGCGATATAGGTTGGATGGAAACTACGGAACTACTACTATTTTCTATACATAACGCGAAGAAAATATCTCCTTCATTAATTACACACATGGGATTTCATTCCACTAAGCAGCCATGCAAACAATATTTTAGTTCATTAAAAGACATTCAAAATGAACGCTTTCTAGGACATCGAGAGCCTATTCAATATGCGATGGAATTATATTTTTAGACTGCGTTCAAGCATGTCAGAAAAGTTGTCAAAAAGTGTAACTTTGCCTGATTTTCAATAAAATCGTGTGTATTGAAACGATTGGTTATGAAGCATAAAGTTTTTTTGGTTTTTTTGTAAAATAGTAAAATTATCTTCTTTTTCTCCTTTCGCTTCGGGGAAGGAGAAAGAAGAAGATCTCTCTGATTCAGGGAAGGCGTATTGTGTAATAAAGCGAAAAGTGCGATTTTCGCTTCAATACACAGATCTTCTTCCCTGGGTCAGGGAAGCATTTTTTGTTTCGAAAATGTCTTCTTCTTTCTTATTCCGCTTCAGGGAAGGAGAAAAAGAAGATCTCTCTGATTCAGGGAAGGCGTATTGTGTATTGAAGCGAAAAGTACAAAAATGCGATTTTCGCTTCAATACACAGATCTTCTTCCCTGGATCAGGGAAGCATTTTTTGCTTCGAAAATGTCTTCTTCTTTCTCGTTCCGCCTCAGGGAAGGAGAAAGAAGAAGGTCTCCCTGAATCAGGGAAGACATATCGTATATTGAAACGAAAAGCTGAAAAAATGCGATTTTTGTGACTTTTGCGACTTTTCGTTTCAATACACAATACACTTTCTCTGGATCAGGGAACCATTTTTTGCTTCGAAAATGTCTTCTTCTTTCTCCTTTCGTTTCAGGGAAGGAGATGAAGAAGATCTCCCTGATTCAAGGAAGGAGTATTGTATATTGAAGCGAAAAGTTGCAAAAATGCGATTTTTGCGACTTTTCGCTTTAATACACAGATCTTCTTCCCTGGAACAGGGAAGAGTTTTTTCGCTTCGAAATTGTCAAATTCGAATTTCCATGTTTTTACCCCTAGAGGGGTCATGCCTCAATTTAGCTTCTCGACCAATAAAACTTGATGCTTCATGACCAATCGTTTCAATAACACGATTTTATTGAAAATCAGGAAAGTTAGACTTTTTTGATAACCTTGTGACAACTTTTTTGACATACGCAGCCTTAAGAAAAAAAGAAAGAAAGCAAATTTGAACTGTCGAAAAATGTTCTCGCCGCCATCACATTAAAACATGGTACGATTAAGAAAAAATTTGCTCAATTTTTTTGTTTGTTTGAAATGAATGGGAAATTTACGACGTCCTCACTTAATGTGATGCAAACCAACACGTTCATTTTCGTGGTCGAGCTAATTGGGTTAGTGCTTCAAACGCTCGACGTTTGACGAACTTGTCATGTTTCCTTTCGAAGATGAATCCGATTAAAAAATTGAAAAAGAAACATGCCTCAATTTAGTTGGGAAATGTTCAAGAATAGCTTTTAAAAAGATCCATTTGTGAAGATATTTTGGAGTTACTGCACAATATTTTCACGTGGGGGCCATCCACGTGAAACTTTTTTCAAAAATTTTTTCTGGAAATGAACCCTATAGGGGGTAAAACATGTGGGGAATCCGAATTTGACATCTTCGAGGCGAAAAAACGCTTCCCTGATTCAGGAAATGATTATTGTATATTGAAGCGAAAAGTTGCAAAAATCGCAAGAATTTTTCGATTTTGATAAATTTTTCAATTTTTAACGAATTTTTCGATTTTTGCGACCTTTCGCTTCAATACACAGACCTTCCCTGGATCAGGGAAGCGTTTTTTTGCTTTGAAAATATCAAATTCGGATTCCCCGCATTTTTTTACCCCTAGAGAGGACATTTTCAGAAAAAATTTTTCTTGTGGGTGGCCCCCCTATTGTTCAAGTAGCTCCGTTGTTGAAATTAAAAATACTTACTGTGTGGTTGTGCAGGCTGAACTAGTGGCGATCCTTGTGATCCAGATGTAGAACCCATGAAAGGCATGCGTATTCCGGGCTGTTGAGTCTAAATAAAGTTTATATAGTCGAAATTTTTTTCTGGCTCGATCTCGTTTGAATTTACCTGAATATTGACACGAAAACCCTGAATTTTACATTTTTCACAAAAATACGCTTAATTATTGAGTGGTATTTAAAAAACAAAGACGGCATTCTTTATAGCTCAACGAGACGAACAAAACGACACCAAATTTATCCAATTTGAAAATTGTTTTGGGCTATTGAAACGAAAACCCTGAATCAGTGTTTTCGTTTCAATAACCCAAAACAATTACCAAATTGGATAAATTTGGTGTTATTTTGTTCGTCTCGTCGAGCTATAAAGAATGGCATCTTTTTTTTTAAATACACCCAATAACTAAGTGTATTTTTGAAAAAAATGTAAAATTTAGAATTTTCGTGTCAATACTCCGACTAATTCAAACAAAGCAAGACCCAAAATATTTTGCCCTTGGCAAAGAAAATTTAAAGAAATTAATTTACTAAATTATTTTTTGACTTTTTCTTTTAGAAAATTTTGTCGACATTGAATCAGAAGCCTCTGTGGTGTAGTGGCGAAGGCATCGACCAATGCACCACAAAGGTGTTGGTTTTAGGTCATAGCGCCGACAAAAAATTTTTGCACAAAAAAGAAAACCTATTTTTATAAGAAAAATTTAAAATTTATCGATAGATCTCGCGTGAGCGTGTAGCCTATCTGTCTATAGCGCTGGACTATTTTTTCTTAAACTTCTAAAAGACGCTGGTTCAATTCCCTCTATAAACAAAAGATTTTGCGTACAGGATGGGTATTATATAAAAAATACCTGTGCCCTTTGTTGATAAGCCATCTGAACAGAATGAAACTGTGCACCTGCACCTTGTTGAGTTGGTGGATAGCCGGGAGGGTAGCCGCCTGGTGTTGGATAATAATTCTGATGTTGTCCAACAACACCCGTCTGTGCCAATTGGGTGTTTTGCGAATTCGAAGGCTGTGTCGCATTTTGTACGGGAACACTTTGTGGATATTGAGGTCGAGGACCACCACGCTGCTGAACGGGGTAGATCATTTGAGACTGTGTTGTGCCTTGTGGATAGCCTTAAAGAAACAGTGAGATCGGAAAAAAGTTGCCAACTTTTTTTGTTGATCATGAAAAACGGAACATTTTTTATTTTTACGGTAAACTCTAAATTGTTGTTGTTTTCAAGATAATTGTATATGAAGTTGATGATTTTTGGAATTTTGTGTATTACAACGAAAACATGTAATACACAAAATTTCAAATCACCAACTTCATACGCAATTATCTCGAAGACAACAACGATTCAGAATTTACCGTAAAAACAAAAAAGGCTCAATTTTTTATCAACTTTCAGAATATCAACAAAAATGGCAACTTGTTTCCCAAGGACTGTTCAAAGGTAGTAATTGAGTGTGAAGGAAAACTGAAATCTCATTAGAAAAAAACTTAGAAAACATGAACAAATAGTCGCGCGGACAAAAAGAAGAAATGATGTTTTACAAAAGGAAATACGAGAAGGCCATGCGAGGAATGGAATAACGCAAAAAGCAGGTTCACTCGCGTTCCTCGACTTCTTCTTTTGAACGGCTACAAACGATGAAGGAAGAACTTGCTCTCCGCAGTCCTCTAATAGAGCAAAGTAAACAACAAACAGATGCCGCAATTCACTTTGTTAATTCTTGTAACAACAAAGTGTTGGAAGTTTAGGATCTTCTTATGGGGTCATCCAGAATGTAACGTAACTAAAAGGGAGGAGAGGAGGGGTCCGAGAAAAAATCACGGGGGAGGGGGTCAAAGAAAAAAAATTGCGTAATATCTTCTGTTGATGAAAAAATTCGATTTTTGTCCAAAAGTCGATTTTTTTCTAAAAGTCGAATTCGAGACGGCGTCACGAACTCGTCTCGACCTGTTTGAATTAGTCGGAGTATTGACACGAAAACCCTGAATTTTACTTTTTTTCAAAAATACACTTAATTATTGAATGTATTAAACAAAGACGGCATTCTTTATAGCTCGACGAGACGAACAAAACGATACCAAATTGATCCAATTTGAAACTTGTTTTGAGTTATTGAAACGAAAACCCTGATTCAAGATTTTCGTTTCAATAACCCAAAACAATTCTCAAATTGGATAAATTTGGTGTCGTTTTGTTCGTCTCGTCGAGCTAT
>JAQGCP010000228.1:0-19456 GCA_034699885.1 Acrobeloides thornei
AATTCAGTCTGGGCGGCTTCCCAAATACGAATTGGTCCATTAATTTTTCCCCCGATACGACGAATTAGGGGGGGGGGTACAGTACCCCCATCCCCCTTGCCCATGTATGGTCATATGGACAAAAAAAGTTGTATCTCGTGTTCTCAACTTTATCGTATCAACTTGATGAACATCAAAAAACCACCGACTTCCCCGAAACAGTGTCCGGGAAGCGTTTTCGCGCGTCGAAAATGCACGAAATCGATTCCCCACATAAAACTACTCATATAGGGTCATTTGTAGATAACAATTCCCCAGCCCCAAATTCATGTAAAAATCACAAAAATTGCCCTTTTTTGAATCACCCTGTACTTGAAAAAATTGTTATAACTAATTAATATTAAACTTTGCACGTTGTGATACAATATCAAGGGATTAATTAAATATCACATGGTCCACGAGGAAATCTTTTTTTTGCAAAGAAAGTTGTACCCTATGATTTATAGTTGAAAAAATTTTTGCGCTACACTTCACTTCATTTCAAGATTTTCAAACGTCAATTGCTAAAAAATCAGGCAAAAGGTATTGAAACGAAAAATTTCCAAGGATCATAATTTTCGTTTCAATAACTTTTTCCTGATCGGCAATTTGATCGAAGTGTAACCCAAAAGATTTTCCCAACTATATCAGTAAAGAAAATCCAAAGCAAATTTCGAACTGAAATTTTGTTGGGGGTGGCATTGGAAAATTTTTTACCATGATCAAATATGTATTGGATCGGAAACTAATTATCCGCACTGTCAGAAGACCGCCGGATTTTTGCACTTGGCAAAGTGAATACTCGCCGAGCAGTTTGGAGTGAGCCTTTGGTCCTCTTCCACGGCATCGAGAAGGGCCTGGTCGTCGAAATCAGACGGCCGACCCTTTCCTTTCTTATCCTCGAGACTTCTATCACCTTCTCTGAAGCGGGCGAACCATTCAAAGCATTGTCTTCGACTGATTGTCCCTTCACCATAGGTCTCGTTGAGATCACGAAAAGCGTCGGCAGCAGTCTTGTTTTGGTCGAAGTAAAATAACAGAACTAGTGTTGGCCAAAAGTCAAAAAAATAAGATAATGGTTATTTTCTTTGAGATAACCATTGACTTGCGATAACGCCGATAATGATTTTTCGGATAGCCATTGACGCAGACAATCGTTGACTTTTATCCGGTTATCGCCGACAATGGTTGACTTCTACGAGTCAACCATTGACTTTCATAAATTATACCCCTATGGTACGCACTGTACATATACAGGGTGTTTCAGCACAACTTTCTATCAAAGAAAGTTTAATAGCTCAACGAATTTAAAAGATTTTCAAATGCGGTCTTTTGCATTTTATTAGTTGATTATTGGGCGACATTATGTAAATATTTTCATAAATTTTGAACGAGTCTGAGTATCGAAACGAAAATATGAATTTAAATTCCTTAAGGATTTTTTAAAAATTCCGCCACCAATCGACAGAGCGCATCGAAAAACGATAGTACCCTAAATTCCGTCAAAAACATATTCTTCGTTTTCGAGAAAATTTAATCCAAAGTTTATTAAAAATGGTCGAAATTCACTAAAAATTATGCAAATTGAATTTTCGACTATTTTTAATAAACTTTGAAATAAATTTTCTCGAAAACGAAGAATATGTTTTTTACGAAATTTGGGGTACTATCGTTTTTCGATGCACTATATCGATTGGCCGCGGAATTTTTCGAAAATTCCTTAAGGAATTCAAAAATTCAGGTTTTCGTTTCGATACTCAGACTCGTTCGAATTTTTTTTTAATATTTGCATAATATCACCCAATGATTAACTAATAAAATGCAAAAGACCGCGTTTGAAAGTCTTTTAAATTCATTGAGCTATTCAACTTACTTTGATAGGAGGTTGTGCTGAAACACCTGATCTTGAATTCCTGTACTTTTGGAATGAAAATATTTGTCCTTATCAAAATGAGGCCCAATGCCTGTTCAAATCCTCTTTTTTCTTAAAGACTTTTTGGCTTTACTTAAATATGTAAAAATATGCAGGATAGTTCTGTCATTTTTCGACAAAAGAATTGTATATACATGCTATACTATAATTTATCCAATGAATTTTTTTGTTAAAATAAGATATGAGATATACTAATAATAAGTTCAGTCTCATATTTTGTATATTGTTTTTGCAGTGTTCAGCTAAAGAACAGATAGACAATCATCTAACTACATTGATACCTCTAACCACTACTATTAGTGACTATGATAATTATTATAATTATTATGATCAGACTTCGGATTGTGACTGTAGCAATTCCACGATATATGTAAACAATGAAGCTTGGTATAAAACATTAATTCCAACAAATGATTCAAGCTTCTGCCCAAATATGAACTGTTCATGGACTATTTTTACTGCTTTTAATACTTCTAATGATTTGTTATTAATGGACTTAACTACAGATTCTAACCCTAAAATATTCGATAAGGTTAAAATAACAAACTGCAAAAATAGTCTTCCTTTTATGCCGTATTATTCTGAACCAGGGATTCAATCTTTTGTAACTCAAGAAACTGAATTATGTGTCACATTTAATTCCTATGAACTATTAGGAAATATTGAACATGATGGATGGAAAATATCATTCGGTTACCATACGGATGAAATAAACTTTCAGGTAATGATATTATTAATTTTTCATTCTTAAAGGTAATGCTTCGGGAATGCGCGGAATCGATTTCTCGCATAAAATTAGCCCTAAGAATGTATTTTTTGCAAAAATTTTCAGAAAATTTTTTTTCGGAGTGGCCATGATTTTTATCAATCACAAAATAAAAAGTACGTATGAAAAGTTCAAAGCAGCAAAGCAAATTTGGCGTTCTAATACATGATAATATTCTACTCAAAATGAAGAGACAAAAACAAAGTGGAAAGTGATGTATAAAATAATTACAGCGAAAGTCCCAACGCATCGTACTCTTTCCTTGTTTGAAATCTTGGTCTTTTACGCGGAGGTAGATCATCGTCTGAATCGGAATCAGATTACATCAAAATGGTTTTTGTGCCTAAATATTCCTCTAAATTTTCTAAGCAACTTTTATTCTCAGGATGAACTAACTTTTTCAGTTAAATTTCGAATTCGTTGAACAAAACTGGAATTCGTTTAACAAAATAAGAAACGTTATTTTGTTTTGTACAAAATAAGAAGCGTCATTTTGTTTTGTTATTGTTTTGTACAAAACAATATTAGCATTCATAGTTTTGTACAAAACAATAACAAAATAAGAACTTTTTATTTTGTACAAAACAATAACAAATTTAGCCTCTTTTTTGTACAAAAATAAACACTGCTTAAGACCCACTGAGTATACGCCGAATATGTATTATTACAAACGTTATTGTTTATACTTTAACCGGAACATCCAGTTGCTTGTACTGTTACCAGTTGACAACCGTTTGCAAAATCGTTCGATTTCTAGATATCCTTAGAAGTATTCCTCTTCTTGAAATTAACTCTTAAGGCACAATCATATCGTAAAAACAATTCCGCAGGAAAACCAGGAAGAAAATGAGACACAATATAAAATCCGTTTCCGCCATCAATGGGAAAAAGTCCGGGGGAGAAAAAATTCCGGAGTGGTCCAAGGTGCCGTCCGTCCGATCTGACAAGTTAAGCAACGTTGGGCCCGCAGGTTCGATCCCACTAGGGCAAAAATTTTGAATTTCAAAAAATTCTTTTGCAAAAAATGGAGCAAAAATTTTGCTCTATTGTTAGTAAAAGAAATTTTTTTGAAAATCAAAATTTTGCCCTAGTGGGATCGAACCTGCGGGTCCAACGTTGCTTAACTTGCCAGATCGGACGGGCGGCGCCTTGGACCACTTGGCCATCGCCGCCGGACTTTTTTCAAAAAAAATTTAGAGAAGCTTTTATTACAAAAAAATGCGGATTCTTCTTCAGCGCCTACAAAAGCACTAAATTTATCAAAAATCGACTTCTATAGCCAAATATCAAGTTTAAAATAAGGTTACATCTCTGATGCCCAATTTGTTGAAAAAGTCTGGATATTGACACGAAAACATGTCTTATTTTCAAAAAGACTGATTGGATCGTATTCAGCATACACTTTTGGCCAATACTGAAAAAATTTTTGCTGAAAGCGGATTTCTGGAGCCCCTAGGGTGATAAAAAGAAAAGATGCAATACTTAGATAACAACCTAATAATAGTCCTTGGATGTGTCCACCAATAAAAAATACCGCATCAAAAAAGTCTTCAAGCTCGCTGAGAAATTCAATTTTTACTGTTTTAAGTGATATACGCGGTCCTACGAAGGTTAAGAAGAAAATTACAATTTTTGTAAAAAAAGGAAAATATCTCTTTGGGCAAAACAGTGTAAGGTAGCAAAATGTTTGTTTTGTTTTTACGCGTTCAATTCATAAATTCATGAAACACAGATATTTTTCTACATCACACAAACTTTTATAATTTAGAAGATTGTTTTAAATCAAAATCAACCAATTGCTATTTTTTACATCTTTGGTGATAATTATATATTTTATGATTTTATTAGCATAATCTCTGAAACTACTTATGGTGCAATAGAATTAGGGGCAGTTATGCTTGACTCTTCAATTGAAAAAAATCTAAAAATAAGTGTATATGATGCTGGAAATTTAACCAATTTCACAGACATATACACAATAACTAAACAAAATTACACACAAATTGCTTCGGAATCAGAAAATCTAGCAATATTCTTTGATGCTCCCGATTTTTTTCAATTTTGTTATCGAAGCAAAGAACTGCATTCAGCAAATTGTAACACAACCAACAATTTAAAATATGCATATCCTTGGAACAAATCCAACAATTTCAGTATAGCAGCTACAAGCATGGGAAAATGTTTGTTTTCAATTGTTCCTTCAGCTTCGACATCTTCTATCGTAACATATACATGCGGGTATAGCGAATGCACTTACCATATTCATTGTTTGCATATAGTCAGATTAAAATATGAAGGACCTGGGAAAGTTGAAATTGTCTCAGGATATAACGAAACATACAAACTGTTTCACTTTTCAAACCAAACTTATCATTTATGGAATGATACATTTGTATATGGAGAGTTGATTTCATTTATTATTCCTCCAAATGGACAACTTTATATTGAATATGAAAACCCAGACTACATCGGCAATTCGTTTAAAGTAAACAATTTATCTTTGCATGGTCTGTTTCAATTGCATTATCAAAGTTTGATCCCCAAATTTTAATCCAAATTTGATTTTGACCAATCTCTAAACATAATTAGAGATCGGTCAAAATCAAAATTTTGGATAAAAATTTTGACCAACAAAATTAGAATTTTGATAGATTTTTCAACAAGAATGTTCAAAATTTGCTATTTTCTCACCAAAAATTTCATTTTCTGAGCATCAGCCTTTTTTCGGCGCTGTTTTTTGAATATAAGGATTTAACAACAACAAAAAACAATTCCGCCATTATGATTTTTAACAAAAATGACCAAAATTTCCTATTTTTTTCACCGAAAATGTCAAATTTTTGCATTTTTTCAACAAAAATTGTAATTTTCTGAGTATTTTCAGCTTAAAAACAAGCATTTCTCAAAAAATTTCGCGCTCCACAGCGGGGGAAATTGTGCACAAAATGGAAACACCTTTTTGTCTCAATGAAGTAGTGGTAGAGTTGCAGACTGGTGAACTTTTTGAAAAATCGATTTTTTCTCGTTGATCCCCAAGGGAAAAATTGAAAAAAGTTTTTCCACAAAATAACTAAAATTGGTGTACTTCCCTATCTATATATGATTTTTTATGTTTTGAATTTTTATGATTGTTAATGATTTTTGATTTAACGATTTTTTCACACATTGAAACTAATTTAGGTGAATTTTGATCAAAATTTGTCAAAATCAAAATTTTATCAAAAATTGTGGACAAAATGTTGGTATTATAACTTTTGTCACGGATTTTACCACGCATACTTTTGTGATGTAACTTCTGTCACGTTTTTGTAAAATTGAAAACGACATAACTTTTTATAGGAAAAAGATTTTGACTCGAAATTTTTTTACGAGCTTTTTCATGATCTAATCTAGCTTTTTGAATTGAAAATAAAATTCAAAACTCCAATGATTCTGAGATAAAAATTTCGCGTGACAAAAGTTAGCGTGACAAACCTAATTCGTGACAAAAGTTATAGTGCCAAAATTTTGACTTATAAATTTTGAAATTTTGATCAAAATTTTGACCGAGTGCTTTTGCCGATCTCTAAACACAATACATCATTTTTATGTTATAGACTTTTGACATGCATGGTGCTGGAATAATACAATCTGTAACTTATCCCCTCTCTACTCAAGGACAAGATTTTATTCAAAGAATACAATGTCAACACCAAAATTGTAATGCAACATTTAACATAACGATTATTTTTGCCGAAATTCCTGATGGTGGATTTTTGCAAATTTTTTGTGATAATTCATTAATTTTGTACGTAGACGATGAGGTAGTATAATATAATAGGGAGGGGTAAAACGGCTTGGGTCACTATGACCCAAAATTTAGAATCTGAAATTTAGAAAATCAAAATTTAGAAACCCAAAATTCAGAAAAAGTGCGATTTTTTAATCTAGTGTGAAAGAGGAAGAAATTTGGTGTTATCTGGTTGCCTGATTGTCAATAAAATTAATATTTGAAACGTGACCTTAGGACGCCCGGCGCAGTCGGGGTGTCATTCTATTGTGACCTTAGGCTGCAGATCAACTGGGTGGGCATCCCCCTGCACAGCCTTGAAGCGTATTAGATGCTAAACTGTTAAAAAACCTCAAAATAGGGTATTTCTGATCTCTCCTCAAAGTGACCCAAAAACAAATTAGTTCCACGTTTTATATCTTAAAGAGGGAGGGCCGTTTATTGGGAGTTATCGCCAAAAAATTTTTTCTATTTTTCTAAAAATGACCCTATTACCCCTAATTTTATGCGGAGAATCGATTGCGCGCATTTTTAGCATGTGAAAACGCTTTCCTGACCTTGATTCAGGGAAAAAGTTGGTTTTTGGCGCGAAACTTTCCAATTTCTTTTTTCTCATCGGTTGCTCTTGATTGATGCTCTTCTTCATCGGGTATTTCAGGATAAAGTTCCATTTGCTCAACATCAGCCATTTTACGTTATAAACATCAAAAATAAAAAATTTCCAAAATATGAATTTGAAACTAGACAACAAATCGAATGCTGTATAAAAAACATGACTCAATAATTGGAAAGTTTCGCGCCAAAAACCAACTTTTTCCCTGAATCAGGGTCAGGAAAGCGTTTTCACATGTTAAAATTGCGCGCAATCAATTCCTCCGCATAAAATTAGAGTTAATAAGGTTATTTTTAGAAAAAATTAAAAAAATTTTTTTCCATCAAATATGGCAGTTTTTGGTCGAAAATCGATTTTTTCCAACTTTTCCCTGAATCAAGGTCAGAGAAGCGTTTTCAAGATTCGGGAATACGCGTAATTGATTCCCCGCATAAAATTAGGGATAATAGGGTCATTTAAAAAAATTTTTGACGATAACTTCCAATAAACGGCCTTCCTCCTTTAAATCGTATTTTCTGGTCGTCTCGAACACAATTAAATTGATTCCATGCGTTTTTGAGTTTTTCTGTAAACGAAAGTCTTCCCAAGCAACTTTCTATTCCTTAATCTCAAGAACTTTTTCTAAATTCCGGGTTCTAAATTTTGTTTTTCTAAATTTCGGACTTTCTAAGTTTTAGGTTGTCTAAATTTTGATTTTCTAAATTTCAGATTCTAAATTTTGGGTTAGAATCGGTTGAGTTGATTCGGCTGGGTTCAAATGCCCCCCCCCATGTTATCAAGCGTTATCATTTGGCTACCTTACATGATAACGTAGTATCTGAAAGACCCCTTTTCTATAATAATAAACAGTTTTAATCAGTGCTTAACCTGAATTATGAAGGCGATTTGGGATCGGTGAGGGCAGTCTTTGGAAAATTAGTCAAAAATAGGGGGTCAAATTTAGAAACCCCAAAAACAAACATATGCAACCCCAAAGGGTATGCGTTAAATAGGGGTAAAATTTGGTTAGGAATCCGAATCTGAGGTCGATTTTAAACGGAAAAGTCGTTTTTATTCGAATTTTTAGGGTTTCCAGACATTTGGAGGGGTAAACGGATTCTATTTCCGGGTTAGGTACTTCAAAAATCCATAAATATTCTGCAATTTAGACTATAATTCAAAATAATTCGACATTATTTAATGGAAGTGAAGTATTAATACAATATAATACAAGAAACAACTCTACAAGAGGAGTTTTAATTCAATACGAAGGAACATTTGTGCCTTTCATAAAACCAACACCGGGATCAGTAGTCAAAAAGTCAACTGTTTGGGTCATAGTTGTGTCTAGTTTAGTATTAGCGGTGCTTATTGCTATTCTAATCACTTGCTATTGCTATAAAAGAAAGAAAGATCTCGTACATATGGACTTTATAATAGATCTTGTAAAGGAACAAAAACAACTTTCACTTCAAGAAATCGAGGACCTAAAAGAAAAGCGCGATGAGTTCACAATTCCAAAGAAAAAATTAAGAATTTATTATGAAATGCCATTAGGAGATGGAGCCAGATCTACAGTTTATAAACTAGGATTTATTTTTGGCAAATCACCACTGGCCATTTCAACAAATCTGATTGAAACACAACATTTTCAAGATTGCAAGGTGGCCGTAAAAGTTCCAACAGTTTTTGGAAGTGATGAGTCCGAACAGTTGTTCCGCGAAATAGACACAATGAAGAAAATCGAATACCATCAAAATGTTATTTGCATGTTAGGTGTATGTTTTTTGGATGGAAAGCCTGTAGTCGCGTTTGAGTTGGCGGATAAAGATTTGCTAGAGTACGTGCAATCTGTGAAAGAAACGAGAACTGAAAATTCTTATTTTTCGCCTAGGATTTTCTTTTCGATTTTATGGCAAATTGCTACAGGTATGCTCATTTTTCTAGCACATCTTGTTATTTGAAAAATTTTAGGGATGCAATTTATTGCTTCAAAGTCGATTGTTCACAGAGATCTCACAGCTCGGAATATTCTTCTCACTGATAGCTTTATTGCTAAAATTTCGGATTTTGGTCTGTCTTGTTCTATTGATAACTCAGCCCTTAATGAAGAATACTTGCCCAAAAAGTTACCCGTCAAATGGCTCAGCATCGAAGCACTTGTTTCTAAAATTTTCTCTGAAAAATCTGATGCTTGGGCATTTGGAGTGTTGATGTTTGAAGTGTTTAGTTTCGGCCAAACCCCTTATCCCGATGTTGGGCTGAAAGATTTAATGGAATATCTTACACCTGGTAATAGATTAGGCTGCCCACAAGCTACCAATGGAGAGATCTATGAAATCATATTGGAATGCTGGAAAGAAGACCCAAAAGGAAGGCCAACATTTAGAACCCTTGCTAATGTATTTCATGAAATTCTTGAAAAAGCTACCCAATCTTATGGTCATGTTGAGAGTGCAATGGATGATTAAAAAACTAAGGATGATCAGGAATATAAACTTTTTTGTCCAAAAATGTTTCACCTTTTTGGGCCATGGCGAAAAATTTCTGATCATTTTTGAGCGAATCTGAAAAATATTATTATTTTTGGGTCCAGATTCAGAGCAAAAATGTTATTTTTAAGCCTTTATCAGATTCACTTCAAAATGATCAGAAATTTTTGGCCCAAAAAGGTGAAACTCATTTTTGCTTCAAAGATTGGATTATAACTTTTGATTGAAGCGAAAACTTGTTATAGTTCTCTATATAAAAGTTGTAGGGCAGATCACCAGCTTCCAAATAAGTGGTAAACAATCTCTTAATTTAATTCCTATTAGGAGATATGCCCAAAATACAAAAAAAGCTATGTACTTCCCAGAAACGGACCCCGAGACCCCAGAAAGACACTTTTTTCAAAAACAATTTTCGCTATCGTTTTCAACGTGAAAAAATGCACAAAAAATCCCGAGCTCACATATGTCTTGTAAATGTTGAAGATGTTAAAAGCAGTGCCATAGGAGGAGGGGGGTAAAGTAGGTAATTTTTTTCAACTTTTTTCTATATTTGTAACATCTATTTTTGACTATATCTATTAATTTTTTGACTACTATCTATCAAATAATTTTTTCTATCAATCGTTGTCTATCTATGAATTTAAAATAAATTAAACATAAAAAATAACCGTAATTTTCGGAGCATTTTCAACTTTAAAATGGCCTTTTTCAAAAAATTTAATGCCCTCGGAGCTGTTTTTTGTGGCTAAAGCATCATTCAGCAATAGCGTATAGCGTAATGGAGAAAAGCAACCGAGCTGCCGATCTGGCAAGATACGCGTTGTTTAATGAGAATTTGACGGAACTTTTGCGTTGCCTGATTTGCAAGGAATTCGATTATTGAAACGATTCTTGCAAGGGGAAGACTCCCCTCTTTTACCTTGGTGGAACCATCTAGAGTGAGTGGTCTTGGTTGGTGGATGGATAGTCGAAAGAGGAGGTAATAACCACCCCTTTCGACCTCTAGTTAGATCTCTCCTTGTTTGTCGAAGATAGAAATTAATGCTTAGAAAAATCGTTTGTTAGATCTTTTTTTGTCATGCTATATGACGCAACACAAATTTTTTTTTTACTACTCCTTTGCATGTGATGATTAAAGTTTAAAGTATGCGATGTAATATTTTATATGTTTCATTATAAATTTTTGCATGATCGAACATTTATAAAACTATCCAAATAAACGAGATAGAAAAATCTTTGTTTATTAGATCTTTTTTGTCATGCTATATGACGTAACACAAATTTTTTTACTTTGCACGTGATGATTAAAGTTTAAAGTATGCGATGTTTTATATGTATTTTATATGCTTCATTATAAATTTTTGCTTGGTTAAACACTTATAAAACTATCCAAATAAATGAGATCATGAATCTCGGCATTGAAGTTGAAGAGCGCATTCATTCTTGTTGTTCTTTTCATAATACTAACAAGGAATCTTCAAGATCTGACAAACTCAGATTTTTTCGAGATCTAGCTCAAACGTTAGGAAAAAATGGAAAAGACGAATATAATAGTCGCTTGATTGACTGGATATAAATTTTTTGAGCTATGGGGTCATAAAGTTGCAAAATTTTTCGATTTTTACTTTGTGCAAAAAAACTTGTCTCCAAGTGGGATTCGAACCCGCGAACTTGTGGCCACGAAGCCGCTGCTTTGTCACTGCACCATCGGGGCTTGGAGAAACGTCTTTTCAAACCAAGTACTAGTGCTTTTTTAAGATTAAAAATCGAAAAATTTTGCAACTTTATGACCCCATAGCTCAAAAAATTTATATCCAATCAATCAAGCGACTATTATATTCGTTTTTTCCACATCTTTTCCTAACCTTTGAGCTAGGTCTCGAAAAAATCTGAGTTTGTCAGACGTCGAAGGTCCCTTGTAAACATCTACATTTGTAACATCCACAAAAATGCCATCTAGCTCGTTATTTCTTAACAAATCTAGTTCCGTGTGAAGTCGTATAAATTTAAGAAATAGCGTGTGAATTTAAAAATATCTTGTGAGCACGGTTTTTAATTAAATTTTATATGTTTTTATTGTTTATTTGATCGTTAACCATTATCTAACACAATGAGGCATCGACGGTAGTCGATCACACGTGTACAAGCGGATATTCGAAAATCCGATCCGACTGCACGACCCCAGCCCCGTTACCGCACGACCCCTAGGCCTAAAAAAACGTTTCTAAAAAATTATCGTGCTTCGCGCGACTTCGCGAAATGGCCGTGCGTTATGCACGACCCCCCCTCAACTTTTGCACTATGCACGACCCTCGGGTCTTTGTTCGAAGACCCTAAAAGACCCATTGTGCATGGGTGTAGTCGATCCTCATACAAATAACATCTACTTTAAAGGGGGTCCAACTTACGGCCGGGTAGAAAATTTTTTTAACAAGTGACCCTTTAAGGGTAAGTTTATGAGAGGAATCGATTGCGCGTATCGAAAAATTCTGAAAATTTTTTTGGGGGGCCAAAAAATGGAAAAAATTGCGTCAAAATTAGGGGTTATAAGTTTTAACCCCAACACCCCAGAAAAAATTTTCAGAATTTTTCGATGCGCGCAATCGATTCCTCGCATAAAATTATCCCTAAAGGGTCACTTGTTAAAAAAATTTTCTACCCGACCGTAAGTTGGACCCCTCCCTTTAACTTAATTACGCCTAAAGGAAGGTGATATCATACTTATCTAGATTTAGCGACTGTGCATTTGTAGTTTGTACTGTTTGTGTTGTATTGTATTTTGTGCTGATGCACTGGACTTGCACTGAAGCGGATAGATCAAGAGATCTTCCCGCCGCATTTATGTTTTGATTCAGGATCGAGGATGTTTTGGATTTGTTATGGAAGGTGGAGCTTCTTATCGAGGGCTTACATCAGATTTCGCAATCCTCGAAGTTGAAGAAGAGCCTATCGTCGGTCTAGAGCTTATTGTGCCTGGGAGCAGGGCTCCTGGAAGGCTCTCTCAGATTAGTTCTTCGATAGCTCTCTTATCATTTCGCGTTTTGTGTTTTACTTCAGGCTCTAACAAAACTGTTTAGAGGCCGGCCTCTTCTCTACTTGGACTCGAGAGTCGAACCAACTCTTAACTTATCACTCCTGCAATCGCAACTCCAGAAGCTTCCACAATCAAAATCTAGTTAAAAGATCCATCCAGAAGAAGAACACTTGTTTTCTACAGTTATAACTTGAATAAAACGTAAATATAAATTAGTTGAGAAATACAAAGCTATCGTTTTAGTATGACTCTAAACGAATCAGTGGAAATTTCAACTGCCAGTCCACCACTGAGAATTGCTGGTGCTACATATTATACAATTTTGAGTACTATAAGTGTAACTTTAAATATTTTACTAATGATCATACTGTATCAGGTAACTATAACAACTAAAATTTCAATAGCAGTTGTAGATCCTCATAGTCCGGTCGTAAAATTTCTTCGGGGACCTTTGTTCGATTCCCTGTGGCGATACTTACATGATCGGGTCTTCGATTGGGTATCCGAGAGACCAGGCCTAAAAACGTATGAAACCGTCTTTGTCGGTAAACCGTAAAAGAGCTAGGCCGTCGAAAATGGCAACTCTGGGGTTTTTTTCTATGCGGGAAACTGAAATCTGAAGTACTTTTAGGGGACTTCACCCTATTCCAACTTAAAATTACAAAAATTGCAAAAATCCTTGTTGCGCTACCGTTCATAAAATTGTCAAATTCGAAAATTTAAAAAAACATATTTCTTCTGTGGGTTGAGTTGTCTGTGGGTTGAGTTGTCCGGGTTGAGTTGTCCTGGGTTGAGTTGTCCGGTTGAGTGGTCCGTGAGTTGAGTTGTCCGGGTTGAGTTGTCCTGGGTTGAGTTGTCCGGTTGAGTGGTCCGTGAGTTGAGTTGTTCGGGTTGAGTTGTCCGGGTTGAGTTGTCCGGGTTGAGTGGTCCGTGGGTTGAGTGGCCCTGGAGCCATCCAAAACCATAGTCGAAAAAGGCCATATTGGCCAATACGGGTTAAAAAATTTTAAAAAAAAACAAATTCAAGAGCAGGAATAAATATAAGAAAAATGCATTTTACCTTATTGTTTGGCAAAATGTTGTATGTGATTTGTTGACGACTTCGATTCAATTTATTGTTGTAATTCCAACAACTTATGCTGGATTTCTTGTAATTTTTGTTGTTGTTGTTGCATAATTTCATAAGAATTTCTAGATCTACAATCGAACATGGCCGTTGTTTTGTATAACATTTTTCGATACACTTTCTTTTTGTGGGACTTTATCATTTTCGTTTGTGATGACGCTGAATCGATTTACTGTTTTTATATTCCCTAGATTGAATAGAGTTTTGTTCGAAAGACCTAGGATTTACATGTAAGAAATATTTTATTTAGTTTTTGCCAAATTAATCAAGTTGTTAAAGGGGGAGGGCCGATTGAGGCGAGTTATCGAAAAAAAACTTTTCAAAATTTTTTCGACAAACGTAAAAAATGTTCGGAAAAAATACTGTTTTTGAGAAAAAATCGGAAAAATTTTTTTGGGTATTTTTTGGGCACTAGGAGTTTCCTTACGCTTACAGAGCAATGCCCTTACGACAACTTGCTTACAATGGAAATGTCCTTACGGAAGTGTCCTTAGGCGTTATTTATACTTCCGTCGTGTCGCGACGCGTCGTACGACCGAACTATAAACGCTGTTGTACGATGTGTGGCATGACATGTCGTACAACGTCTGACAATGTGTCGTACGACACAAAAATGCACTGTCGTGTCGCGACACGACAGAACTATAAATTCCGCCTTACGGAATTTCCTTACGACAATTTGGTACAAAATTACACCTGTTATGCTGGTAATTGTCAGCAAATAACATTTCAATTGTAAGCAAATTGTCGTAAGGGCATTGTTCTGAAAACTCCTAGTGCCGTTTTTGGCCATTTTTAGGTGTTTTTTGGCCTTTTTTAGATTGATTGGATCATTATGGTTTGCAATTATAAGTTTTGTAGCTGGATGGAATATTTTGGGGTGTAATAAAACCTTTGCTGAGGATGGCAAGTTTTCACAAAGAATACAAATTTAATTGCCAAGGGTGATACCCAAGATGGGATGAAAGGGACTTGGGGTAGTTCCCCATCCTTTTCGGGCATGAAGAACTAAGCTCGTAATCATGTTTGATCACGGAGGGGTAGAGAGGTCTAAAAATGTTAAAAATTTGATCACGTGATATGTGAATGACCCCTGGGCAAAGATTTGTCCAAGCTTTTAAAACCCACTTCGCCAGTAACTGGAACGACTATGTCGGCATGTTTGAAAAGTTTTTAAATTTCGTTGTGTGTGTGAAGGCCTTCATCCCAGCTATTCAATGACACCTCGATCATAGAAAATGGATTTAGGGTTAAAAAGATTGCGCACATTTTCGAATCATAAAAAAGATTACTTGACCCTGATTCAGGGTTGAAATCTTCATTTTAGTGTTGTATACATCAATTTTCTTCAATACACCAAATCTTCCCTGAATCAGGGTCGAGTAATAATTTTCACGTTTTGAAAATGTTTGCAACTGACTTCTCGCATAGAAAAACCTCTGGGTAGTTGATTTTTCGATGAAAAACTGAATTTTTATCATTTTTGCTTCAATACACACCTTACATTTTTCTGAATCAGGGTCAGAGAAGCATTTTCAAGCTTCGGGGATATGCGCAATCGATTCCACGTATAAAATTACCCCTCTAGAGAAGTCATTTTTGAAAAAATTTTGAAAAAAAAATTTGTGTCCAAAATTCGTCAAAAAATCACTAAAAAGGAACTCTTTGTTAGAACACTCCGTAATAGTATTTGAATTTAGGTTTTTATTTTTATTACAAATGCAACGAAGATGCTTATTTAGCTCAATCAATATTGGCGGTAAATATTATCTTTAAAAAAAGTTTTGAGCGCAATGGAAATCGAACCTGAGGACAAATTTTTGCAGAGCGTTTTCGCCACTCGGCCATGCATGCGACTTATTTGTTATCATTAAATTGCAATGATAAGCCTTCCGTTAAACATGATATGAGGCTAAAAAATTATTCTTGAAGGGTACCCCCAAGATCTTGGTGTCATTTTTCTTCTTCTCTCCGAGCCCTATCGATTGGTATAGGCCGTGACGGAATTGGACTTAAGGTGACGAAGATAGCACAAACAGACAGACACACATAGCACGTTTAATGTTTTAGGATATTTCAAATTTTAGGTCTTTTGGCAAATATGCGATAATTTGCCTATTGTCATGCTTATAGCATATATTATAATATACCTTTATATCAAAATCACTGCATATTTGTTAAACACGTCCTATACGACTAAAGAGTATAAAATACTAATTCAAGTAAAATAAATCTCTTTGGAACCAGTATCGATTAGATATCCCTGAACGTGAAATTTTTCGAAAAAAATTGTTTTTCATTATCTGGAATTGACCCTCTAGAAGTAATTTTATGCGGGAAATCCGAATTTCACATTTCCGTGACCTGAAAATCTTTCTTTGAATCAAGAAAAGGCTATTTATATGATGTATGACATGTGATTCTTCTAAAAAATGTGGCCCTAAAGTGGGCTTCTTGATTCGAGAAAAAATTTTCAAGTCTCGGAAATGCGAAATTCGGATTCCCCGCATAAAGCTACTCCTTGTGGGGTCAATTCCAGATGATGAAACAAAATTTTCGAAAATTTTCACGTTTAGTGGGACACCTAATTGATACTAGTTTCATCTCTTTTTATAAATGATTTTTTTTAGAGTTGTTTAATCTGCGGGTTTTTGGAAATTGAAAACATCGCATTTTTTACTTTTCCAAAGCTTGGAATAACTGGTCAATGGGGTTATGTGTTAAGTTTTATAGAGAACGGTCTTGGTGACATCAATAATTCCATTAATCCTCTAGTTTTGTTTATATTTAATTCAGAAATTAGGACATCATTGAAAACGATTTTTAAAAAGGTCAAAAACCGAGTAGGCAATGATAAACCAGTCAATCAAATTCAAATTATTTCTCATCCTAATACTTAAGTAATGTAGCCCTCTACATTAATAATATATTGTTTGTATTATATAAGAGTTCATAGTCCATCGAGAGACAGCTGTTCCTCCTTAACACCTCGACTAGTCCATGGGATAGCTTTCCCTTACTACTAACTAGCCCATGGGCTAGTTTTTACTAACCAAATACAACAATAGGGGTCTATTGCTGTACTTGGTTAGTGACAAGTGATAAGCGACAAGTTACAAAAATAAAGGAAAAACCGACTAGTTGGCACATGAAAAGTGACAAGTGATTAGTGACAAGTTCACTAAAAAAGCGACAAGCTTGTCACTTATCGCTTGTTGAAAAAAACTGAGTGACAATTGACAAACTTGTCGATTTTTTAGTGAACTTGTCACGTTCACTAATCACTTTTCATGTGCCAACTTGTCGGTTTTTTCCCTTTATTTTTGTAACTTATCACTTTTCACTAATCAGGTACAACAATAGACCCCTGTTTTCTCGACTAGCTATGGAACTCTTTCTCTCTGTCTCGATATGTGGTGAATAAATATTGTTCTGGTATAACAGTCCACACAACATCACAAAAGAGGGTGTTGCTAGCGCAAGATGTTGACGATGTGCTTCTTGTCCTATTATTTTTCAGGGTTACGCGCGCGCTACGTTTCTATGACCTTTGAGTGTTGTTATGTTAATATTGAAATTTTGGCACTATAACTTTCGCCACGATAACTTTCGTCACTTTCGTGTCAATGAACATATTTAAAGTACCAGCTTTGAAAGAATCGAGCTTTGGGACGGACGGAAACCGACAAACTTTTTTGATCAAGTTCTTAATTTTTTGCATAACATTATATTTTATGAAGTTTTGAGCAACTTTTGTTTTTGGGGACCCATAAGATTCGTTCATTGGTTGGAGATTGATCCAGCACAAAGTTGAAGACCAGACATTTTTTTGTCTTACAGGTAAGCCAGGCTTAAAAAATTCTCTTTTTAAAAATAAATCGTTTTGACTGGAAATTTTTTATTTTTCAGGGTTACGCGCGCGCTACGTTTCTATGATCTTTGAGTGTAACAACCTTAACTCCTCGTAGGAATTGAATTGAGAGATGGTTGACCACTCTTGAGAAAGCTGAGAATCTGCGCTACAACATGTTGTACAGAGGGGACCTGAGAGTTTTTTAAGGAGAAAATTTTATTGAAGAGGATTTTAAATTCGAGTTAAGAACAAAATTAAAAAACCCCTAATAATTTTTGGCCGGCCAAAACACAGGGGACCCTTTTGATTTTTTCGGCCTTCGTCCAGGTTGAAGGAAGTTGTCCCCTTGCCCCCCCCCAAAGTCACCACTGATTTGAGCTCTAAGCGGAGTTACAATTTGGCCAGCAAAAGTTTGAGAGATAATTCGTTCGGATTCTATAGTGCCTAGAGACTGACGGATATTTTAATTTTTAGAGTTTCAATTTTTAAAAATTATTTTTTGTACATTTGATGCCTTTTTTTGATTTGATGCCTTCAAGAATTGATGATTTGTGAAGTGCCATTTTACAAAGCTTTCATACCATTATCACTTCTTCAGACATAATCTGGAGCCAAGAAATTATTTATTTGATAAAAAGCATATAGACAAATTGATTTTTCTGGGGTGAGGGGTGGTGACATAAAAATGTAAGAAAACATTCTATAAGCCTCGGTCCTCGTCCGGTCCTAGGTGTGGAAGCTTAGCGAAAATCGAATGTACTTTGTTCTTTGATTAATTTCGTAGGAATTAACAAAGAATTATAACAGACCCTGAACTGTTAAAATCTTTTGATAAAGGAGTGTGGGGAATAATCTTTTCAGACACATAAGCTGTTTTCTTTATTTTCACACTATACAATTCTTTAGCAAAATGACAATTATTTGACAAAATTTATAAACAGGAGATCATTGATGTAACCATAGGAATAGGAGGTAAGGGCGACCACCCAAATTAAGTATAAAAATCCTATTACTATAATCATATAATGTTTGTATGCATAGGCGTAGCCAGGGGGCGATCTCGTGAGAGTTAGATTCTCGGTTACGGTTTCCAAAAAAAATAATGGTCCCCTTTAAGTTTTTGTCAAAAATTTTGAAAATTTTACTCACGCGCAGAATAAAAATGATCTCACGCTAAAAAATTTTCGCGTGCCGAAAAATCGTAAATGGGAGCCCTTATGATTTTTTCTCGAGCACTCGGGTCCGAAATTTTGGAATGTTTGTACACTTGTGAAGGGGGTTGGTCGGAAGACCGAAATGCAATACGTTTATCAACAAAAAAACATTGCAGTGCGTCTCTGTATTCAGTACATTCCCAGAAAAAATTTCCATGTGCCCAAAATCATAAGGGTCCCTTATGATTTTTTGTAAGCAAAATTTCCCTAAAAATCTCTTGTTCCACCTTACATTATTTTTTCGTTTTTTGCTGAATGATGCTTTAGCCACAAAAAACAGCTCCGAGGGCACTAAATTTTTTGAAAAAGGCCATTTTAAGGTTGAAAATGATCACAAAATTGGTTAACCCCAAAAAGGGTGGGGTGGAGCAAGGGTTAGGCTACTTTTTGGGTTTACTTTTTGGGTTTATAAGTAAACAATTCACAATCTAAGAACATCATATTCGACCATAGTTCTATTCGCTGAACACATTCCTGATGCGTCAGCATTTGTGAGCTATAAATTTGTCACTTTTATGCGAAATTCAGGCGGTATAAAAAGGGCGAATTTTTTAGATTAGCGAAATTTGCCACAATTTATATATATTCGAAAAATTCGTGAAAAATGGAGCATTTTTTGTTTTTACAGTAAATTCTGAATCGTTATCGTTGTCGAGATA
>JAQGCP010000229.1:0-19440 GCA_034699885.1 Acrobeloides thornei
CATGAAAATGCTTCCCTGACCCTGAATCAGGGAAAAAGTTGATTTTTTAAACGAAAATTCCTCGAAACAGGGTCAAGAAAGCGTTTTTACGCTTCGAGAATGCGTGCAATCGATTTACAGCAAAATTTTTCCTTTTTTTCGCTTCAATAATGAAAAAAATCGAAAAATCTAAATTTTCGATTTTTTTTTGAAAAACATGTTTTCTAGGCTAAAATTTTGCGGAGAATCAATTGCATATAAAAATCATATTTTTTGCACGTCATTTAATTTAAAAATGCTGTTTTTTATTCGGTAAAAAGTCATAAATTTTAGTTTGGACATAATAGCTCATATATTACGATTCAAAGAAGTAATAAGCAATAAGGGGGGATCGCATCTCTGCCTGAATGGATACAAATATTGATACAATAAAAAATTAACTGGTGGTGGACAATTTGCAGAAACATGGATTTGTACAGTACCACGTTGTAAGAGAAGGGTCCATGTCACTGGAAATTGGTTAGAAGAAAATGGTGATAGGTATATGGATGGAGCCATGGCGCATGAACACGGAGGGCATGAACAAAATTTCAACCTCACGGCAGTAAGTATTTTTTCTTTTATGAACAAGTGCAGAAACTTGATTTTTTTCAAATAATCTTCATTTAAAAAAATGAATTTTAAATAGAAAAATAGCATTTTTATAGAAAAAAATGGCTTTTTTAACGAAAAAAATGAGTTTTTTTAAATGAGAAATTTAGATCATAGAAGCTAGAGATGAGATGGAAGAACTAGCTAATCAAGATGTACCTATGACAAATCGACGTGCAATCGATCAAGTCCGACATAGATTACCATTAGATGTACGAATCACGGGACCAAAAAGAAGCGCAATGTCAAAATACTACTCTCGCTTAAGAAAAATGGCGCATAGTCATCCAGATGATAAATTTTTTGATGTGGACGATCGAGATAATATTGAAATACCGAGACGATTTCAAGATTTCTGTTACTTGAACGAATATGTCACTTGGATTGGCGCCGGTCGTAAAGAACATACTGCAAGATGCATAGGTTTTATGGATAAATATCTCATGCATTGCTTAGTGGGTGACAATGTTGAACTTTCTCCAGATGGAACGTTTAAAGTAAATATTCAGTACTTAAAAAATTTTATGAGTCCTTACATTTTTATGGCTTAGGCTTTAGGCCTAAAGTCTAGGCCTAAAGCCTGAGCCTAAACCCTAGGCCTAAGCCTTGGCCTAAATTAACTATTAACTTTTAGACTCGACCTTTACACTTTTCTCAACTTTGGGTAGTCGGTGTTTTGATAGATCGCGTATTCGTCCCAATTTCTTATAATCTCTTGCCAGGGTTTGCTCAAGAAATCTATACCCTTGTTTTAACAAGAATGAAAGAAACGATCGATGCAACATATTACACGAACGATAATGTTCAGCCTAAGCATATTTTGCTTGATGGTGAACAATCACAAATTTTGGCTTGCCGCAATGTGTTTCCTGGTGCGGAAATTACCTACGACTTATTCCATTCGTCGCAATCCCACTTCAGACATATACAATCGAATCGAGTCCTCATCGATCTGTACAACGAACCAAGCGGTGAATATCGATTATTGTTAAAATCAATCTCCAGCTTGGCATTCGTTCCACAAGAGATGGTTTACAGATCATTTTGCATCTTAATCTCGATTACTCGTGAAACCGTTGATGAAGAAATTTTTGAACATTTTTCAGGTTTGTAAAAAAAAGATTTACCAACAGCGGTGCAAAGTGGGTTTTGGTTTGGGGGGGGGAAGTGTTATAGAAAAAATTTTTTGGGTAAAAATAAGGGGGGACCATTAGGAAAAAAGTGATATTTTTTGAATTTGGGGGGGGGAAAGTTCCCCCCCCCCCCGCCTTCCCCCCTTCTTTGCGCCGCTGTTTACCAATGTAAAATTTAGAATTCTTTCGTTACTTTTTCGAAAATTACATCGGATCTACTTATCGTAATGAAATGCGAAGACGTTTAGAAGGCGTTGGACGCGAAGGAGACAGTAAGAACTTTTTCATTTGCTACTAAAAATATTATTTAGCATTCATTTTGGAAAACTATATGCCGAATCGACCTAAAAACGCCACCTACCCCATCCAACTTTGGAATCTTACAACTCGAATTAACAAAGAACTTAGCCGCACAAACAACAGTCATGAAGGTTGGCATTTACCTTGGAATAATGGTCTCGAAAATCACCCTCGAATGAGCGTCCTAGTCCAAAAAATGGTGGAAGAAAGCCAACGTTGGGCTGATATATTGGAGGAATACCATGCAGCACCAGCAAATGGGATGAATACATATCCACGTCGAGCAGAAGAAACGCGAAAAGATGCGAACATCAAACAGCTTTATGATCGATTTGTTGCTCATCAAAATTATACGGAAAAAATTATTTTTGAATATTTAAAATCCATCAGTCGTTTTATCAAATATACTTAAATTTTTAAAGGAATAAAATTTTTTGTTGCAAATATACAAATAAAATTGAATTTTCTAAGGTTCTGGGTCTATTTTGTCTGGGTCTATTTTGTCCGGGTCTATTTTGTCCGGGTCTATTTTGTCCGGGTCTATTTTGTCTAGCAGTGGGTTTGATCACCACAGGATCAAAATTTTAATTTTACGAATCAAAAAATTGTCAAATAAAACCCCTATATAATTATTTGAAACAATTTTGCGTATAATTTGCTCGATTTTGACTTATGTGTCCCCTACAGATGTAGGTATTCTAATGAAGATATTTTCACTGTTTAAAGCCCACTTAGATCATTATCGAAAAATAATTATAAATTTTTTAATTAATTGAAGAAGATTGCTTTGAAAATTCGTTTTATTAGTTAAAATTCATTTTTGATCCTGCGAGGATTGAAATTTTCTGTCTCAACGTTGCTTATCTCCAGATCGGATGGGCAACTTCTCTATCAATTGCGCATCGCCGACCAACTTTTTTTCAACTCCATGGGAAAAAGATTAGTTTTTAGCTTTATGAGGGTGGAAACAAGTGGGTGTTTAAAACTGATATTAAAGAATTTTACACTACAACAAAGGGAGGAGTTGAACAAGCATTCTTTTCGGTTAACACTGATTGGACTCCTCCGGATAGACCAGGGAGTTATATAGGCGCCAAAGGTAACTTTATCATATTTAACATTTTAATAAAGAATGTTGAGGTTTGATTAATAATAAATTTAGATTTTGCAAGTGAAATTGCCTATAAACTTAAAATTTCAATGTATTCGTTTACAGATTTACGACAAAAAGGCGATTTTTATCCTTAAAAAATCAAATTTTTAAAAAATCAAATTTTTCAACTTTTTTATTTTGGCTCCAAATTGGTTGATTTTTGGTATTCGGGGGTTTTCGGGGACGAGAAATCGATTGGCGCAAATCCCGAGTTTCGAAAAAAATTTTTTGACCCTCTATCGGGATACCCCATGTTAAAAAAATTAATTTTTTCGTAGGAGATCATGAAGCCAAAATAAAAAGTTAATAAATTGATTTTTTAACATGGGATACCCTGATAGGGGGTCAAAAATTTTTTTCGGAACTCGGGACTTGCGCCAATCGATTTCTCGTCCCCGAAAACCCCCGAATACCAAAAATCAGCCAATTTGGAGCCAAAATAAAAAAGTTGAAAAATTTGATTTTTTAATATGGGGTACCCCCGGTAGGGGGTCAAAAAAATTTTTTTAGAACTCGGGACCTGCGCCAATCGGTTTCTCGTGCCCGAAAACCCCCGAGTACCAAAAATCAGCCAATTTGGAGCCAAAATAAAAATGTTGAAAAAATTGATTTTTTAACATGGGGTACCCCCATAGGGGGTCAAAAAAATTTTTTTGGAACTCGGGACTTGCGCCAATCGATTTCTCGTGCCCGAAAACCCCCGTGTACCAAAAATCAGCCAATTTGGAGAAAAAAAAATTTTTTTCGAGAAGCGTACCCCCCTTTATTGTTGAAAAATGCTTATTTTTTTAATAACTCAAAAATTATCATCCCATTTTTAAAACCTCTTTTTAAAAGTTGTTATTCACACCCGATTTTAGGCCCCTACGGCTCGTTTTTTAACTTTTGTCGGTAAATCGATTTTTTCTTTACATGAGGGTGGTGTGTAATATGTGAATGGCCCCATAGCTAAATGAGACGAACATGGATTATTGAAACGAAAATTCTCATTCATGTTTTTGTTACAATAA
This sequence comes from Acrobeloides thornei, assembly GCA_034699885.1. Lineage (NCBI taxonomy): Eukaryota > Metazoa > Nematoda > Chromadorea > Rhabditida > Cephalobidae > Acrobeloides > Acrobeloides thornei. The sequence continues at coordinate 4,227 of JAQGCP010000229.1, forward strand.
CCCAAAAAATGTTCAAATTGAACAATTTTGGTGCCATTTTGTTCGTCTCATTTAGCTATAAAAAGTTGCTACAATGTTCATTTTATGAAAATTGAAAAAATTGATGCAAAAATCAATTTTTCCGCAAAAACTTCAAAAAAGTGTGTGTATTACAACGAAGAGCTTGTACATAAATTCAAAATTTTACACGCAATTATCTCGAAAACTACAACGATTCAGAACATGCCATAAAAACAAAAAATGCTTCATTTATCATGATCTTTCCGAATATATCATTTTTTCATATGATTGTAACTGACCGAACTGGTCCTTTAAACTTCCAAAAATAAAAAAGTCAAATCAATGCTATACTCTCTTTTTAATAAATTAAAAAAAGCTGAACACGGCAGTTGTTTTGATTTATTTAGAGGCGGTTTTTTCCAAACCAAGATTATATAATTAAAATTGGAATTTTAGCAAAAATGAAAAACTATAAACATTATTCATATGCAAATGAATTCAACGAAATTACTTATAACAGCTTTAACAACCCTACCTTAACATCTTCAATATTACAAAAGTTAAAAGATGCTCTGAATAAGCATACAAATTTTGAAAAAACTTATAGAAATTTCAGCGGCATTTCCAATGAAATCTGTAATGCTTTGAGAAAAGATTATGCAGGATTTTCTTGGGAATGTGTTATGGGAGATCGACAGAGACATTTAGCATATACTGGAAAAGCAATTGTGATTCATCTTGATAATTTCGAATCTATTTCAATAACTTCATGTAATTTTTTAGAGATAATTCAAAAACCTTGAAATTTTAGCGAATTATATTAAATATAAAGATTATGAAGTATATGAACTACGAAGTGCTATCACAAAAGATGGATTCAATAATGACAAAGTTACTTCGGCTACAATCCATTCACTTCATAAAGCTTTAAGACGCCATACAAATGCTACTTTTAGAAATAGATCCGAAATATGTAAAGATGTCTCCAAAGATATTGGCAATGCCTATCCTCTCTTGAAAATCACATGCTCTATGGGAAAAAATAGCTTAAATTATTATGGTTACTATCTTGGTATATCAATGGATAATGGAGACTCCTTAGATTTTATTTCAGGTATATTACGATGAGATATACAAAGTCATAAGTGCACAGAAATGGTAAAGGGTAGTAAAATTTTACCAGATGGATTCTGAGTACTTGATGGAGGGGAAAGAAAATACTAGATTGGGAAGAGTATCGAGTGAAGATTTTGGTGAAAATCCTTAAAATCCTATAAAGACAAAAAATCTTATGAAATCAAAAAAATTCTTTAAAATCTTTAAAAAATCAAACATATATTTTTTTAGCTAATAAGGTTTATTATCCAATATATTCGCAATGGGAACTTAGAAGTAAAATTAAAAAAAATCTAATGAACAGTGATATGACCGACAATGTTTTGAGCTGGCTTCAATATGCTTTGAGCACCAAAACCACACATGATAACACAGTTCGCGAACGAACGGGAATATGTACATACATAAAAGATAGGCTTAAATTATACTATAGTAGTAATGGTGATTGGAATTGCTATATGGGTGAATTTGGTGGCTATTATAATTATGGAACCTATTATATTGAATTTGGTATTGACGACGATACCATTCTTATTTATAATAATTAATTTTTTTTCTAAATTTTCTTCTTGTAATACAAAAACTTTATCCAATTGCATACACTTTTGAAATTAATAAGAAATAAAAATTTCTTCTTTCTTGCTCCAATTGATTCCAGTGTTTGTCGAATGGACATGCATTTCGTGTATCGTTCAACAAAACGCATAGTTGTGACTGATACAGAAAAATACCAGATGTTCCGGAAGGTCAGTTGTTTCAGATTTTCATTTCTGGAACAACATGTCGTGATTCATTTTGTATATTTTCCGAGTCATACGATCCCGGGCCATACGATTTGGAAACAGTATACACTGATCGACGTAATATAGGTTCGCCCCAGTATTTTCAGCCAAAATTGCAAATTCTGAAGTGCCATATTTCGAGTAATTTACATCGAATTTACGTGAAATTTTGTAGAAAGTTGAAAAAACATCGTCAATAGTAACTTCACAACAGCTTTTAGCGTAAGGACCTATAAGAAAACTAATAAGAAAATTATAGGACTTGAAAATCGGTAAAAATAGTGGTGAAATTTGTGATGACCTCAAGATTTGTTCAGCTGCATAAATAGAACGTAAAATTGTTGATAAAAATGCTCAAATTTCTAATATTGTTTTGATTGTGCTTTGTTTCCCGGACGTCGTCCAAATAAGAGTTAATGAAAATTTATATCCTTAATTCGACATAATATATGCTTACGACAAGTTAACATCTACAGAGAGAAAAAAATTATATATTTGTTTTTGTCACCCATAATTTTGAACCATCTTTATACATATTCGTATTCCTATGGCTCATACGCTCCACCACTTGTACAGCCGTAGTCGCTCGTATAAATTTTATACCTTCTCTTTTAGGCTTATAAGCATTTACTCGAGTAGTTTTCGAAGTTATATTGCCGAATGCGATTACAAAAGGTTGAGAATCGCCATTTTTACGGAAGATGAGCTTCATCAGAGCTTTTCGTACTGTGCGATTTGTTAGCAATAGCGCTAAAGCGTTAAAAATTTGGACTAAAATAGGTACGCCCGTGAGAATCAGTCCATAATAGTTGTCAGGACCTTCATCAAAATAGTTTTCTACGTGACTTAGTGCGTATTGGAAGCCACATAAAACGAAGAACTGAATGGTCTAAAAAAGAAAAGTTTAGATTTTCTAGATTGTAGAAACTTATTAGGATTATCACACCCCTCTCTCATCATGGTTGAAAAGCTATAATCTAAATCTAAGGCTTAAGAAGACCCCCTAGCACTAGTTAGTGTCTAGTTATTGTTAAGCGCGCTAGTTTAACAATAAAAATTACCAAGACTTGATCATTTTTACTAAAGGCCTGTTTAGCATGGTAGACTTTATAACGCATCATAACAATCTTTAGAATGACCAGAAAATACAGCACAAACATAGGATATGGAAGGAGATAAACTGAAATTTCAAATCTCTCGAATCCAATAACTCGTTCAAAAGCCTACCAATTTTCCTAGCCGTACTATTCCATGATACTCCTAAAATCTTGCAATCTGCGCACGGGTCAACACCCATTGTTAGCACATTATACATTTTTGGGCATCCAAAAATGAATAGCACAAATTGTGTTAAAAATGCCAATAACCATAAAATTACAATAGTGTAAATCTAAACTTTTGCTTTTTTCGATTGTATACTTTGCGTTCATACCTTTTGAAAAAACTTCTTCCCAAAATATTGGAAATAAAAGTGAAAGAATCGATCCACCGCAATAAATGTTACTGTGATCAAAAATCCAAATTCCATCGTTCTATAAAACGATGTCAGGAATTGAATTAACCAAGTAGGCCAGCTCAAACACCCAATAATCGTACACGGTATCGTCATAATAAAATGGATCAACATATTTAAAATAGCCATAAAACTCATGCTGAGAATCAAACGATAGACAAAGAATTTTCGAAATATCGCCTTCCAGCTGTTGTAGATTGTCGATACAAGTAGCGAATGAGAAACAAAATTGATCAGAGCGAGCAACAAAAATGAGCAGCCAATAACGATGCCTCTGGTTGTAGTAGAGAAATAGTTGGGTCGAGCGCAACTTGCATTCCCATGAGTTTGGATAGACCAAATTTCTACCATAGTCGAATATTTTCAAGAGTCTAAGTAAAAAATGTAGTTGTTAGTAAAGATTTAACCCCTTAGTGTCGGCTATATGAAGCCGCAATTTTTTTCGAAAAAAAATTCATATAGGACTTTTTTATAGTTCCTGAATCTTTTATTTGTAAAAAGAATTATATCAATCCGCTTTAAATTGGAGGAGCTAGACGGCTTGCAAAATGTTGCCTCACCAGTGGGACAGCCGGCACTATGGGGTTAAACAAATTTAAACCATAGTAATAGTTATAAATTTTTCAATGGCTATATATAAGATTATAAACTTAGTTACTCAAGTTTTCTGAGGAAACTATTAATGAGTCGGGAAGTTCTTAACCCGGGAGAGACCCTTCAAATTTCCGGTATATTCCGTTAGATTAATATTTGAAGGTCATAAATCTGCAAAAAATTTTTCTCCTAGTATAAAATCCTGAAGTTTTGGCTGTTTCCCCTGAGGTCTTATTACAACGTCGACACTAAACGGAAAGTTAAAACCAGTAGTGAAAATTCAAAACTGAGCAGTCCAACAAACTTTTGTAACTCTCCACAACAATCATTCATTTTTAGTATATCAGACTTAGGACATGACCACGATAGAATATTAGAGGTTTAATCTTGCATATGAAACATTCGAAAGTATGACATCGCATCTTGTTTATAAGTAAAAAAATGAAATTTGACAAAATTATAACTTGTACATATTCTTTAAACTATGAATTACGTAAAGAGGCGTTAATCTTTTACCTCAGCGTTCCACTTGTTTTTATTATCAAGATGTTTTCGACATAAAATATCCCATAAGTACTAATTTCCAATGACTTGCCGCTTCTTCATCCTATGATTATATACACTTTGGTCATCAAGCTTCCGCGATTGTTTATTTCCCTTTAGTTTCCTAGAATTTGGAGATGATACCGGAAAACGTTTCAAAGAGGAGTGTAACCTGATGTTTGCTTATGAGATTTTCTACTACAAAGGTATAAAAAGTTAAATTCTTGAAATTAGTATAATTATGAAGAAGTTCTCATGTATGAAAAATGTCAGGTACGAAAACAAGAATGAAACTGATCTTTAAGGTCGTTTGATGTTTTGAAACTTGACATTTCGAAACTTTTTTATGTTTGTGAGGATTTCTCCATAAATACAAAGCCAGTCCTGATAGTTTTGGTGTCGTTAGAAAGCTGGATTTCGTAGCAATCAAATGACACCAAAATCATGCCATAAATCTTTCTGGTTGAGGAGTTATTGTATAATTAGTAAAAAATGTCAGTTTTTTCGACATTTAAAAAAATAATTATGCAATATCTCCACAACCAGAAAGAGTGATGACATAATTTTGGTGTCATTCGATTGCTACGAAATCCAGCTTTCTAACGACACCAAAACTATCAGGATTGGTTTTGTATTTCCGGAGAAATCCTTAAAAACATAAAAAAAAGTTTCGAAATTTCAAGTTTTGAAACATCAAACGACTATCTTTAATATAAAGTTTATTAAGTGAGAAAATTATAAACTTTTCATTTATTCAAATACAGTATGGAAAAATGACAATTGAGAAAGTTAAAAGTATTTGTGATGTATGAACATAAAAAAAATTGATTTTTAAAAAAGATTTTTAAGCTTCCTTGGTATTATTCACCCCCAGCTTTCCAAATATTCCATCGCCTTTGAGTAACCTTTACTAAAACCCTGGGCTTAAAACTATTAACAAGATTTTGTTTTGATGGGGGATTTCCAATAGCCATTGCAAAAACTTTTGAGTTGGATCGTCTATGGAATATGAATTGCATCAAAGCTTTTCGTATTAAGAGGTTCGTTGACAGTAGTGCTAAAGCATGTGAAATTTGTACCAAAAATGGTACGCTCATAATTAAAAGACCATAATAATTATCAGGGCCTTCTTTACAATAATTCTCCAAGTAGCTGAGAGCGTATTGAATTCCACACAAGATTAAGAATTGGATGGCCTAAAAGAAGGGTCCTATTTTTTGGCACCAAAAATATTTTTTTTGGCAGCAATATTGGATTCGGATTCTGAATCCGGATTACGGATTCTGATTCTCAATCTAGATTCTGAATTCGGATTGTGGACTCTGGTTCTGAATCCAGATTCTGAATTCGGATTCTGAATCGGAATCCTAAAGAATCCGGAATTTGGATTCAGAATCAGAAAGGGCTGTTTTGGCAAAAAAATTGTTCGGAAAATGTCCCCCTTTAAAAATTAGCTCACTAAAACTTGATCATTTTTACTAAAGGTCCGCTTAGCATGATAGACATTATAACGCAATGCGACTATTTTTATCATTATCAGCAAATAGAGCACAAACATAGGATATGGAAGATTATATACTAAATTTATTATATATAAATTTTATGAGAGTCAAAAACCTACTCAATGTCCTGGCAGTGGTGTTCCATGATACGCCCAAGATCTGACAATCTACACACGGGTCTATACCTATTGTTATTGGATTGAACATCTTTGGGCACCCAAAAATGAATAACACAAACTGAGTCATAAAAGCCAATATCCATAATATCACAAGAGTATAAATCTAAAAAATTTTCAAATTTTAAACTTACAGTAAAACTTCTAATAGAACCCCATGGGGTTCTATTAGAAGATGTTAATGATTGCTCTTTTAAAAATTGAGTTTAAATCGAGCGACCACTTTTTGGATAGCTAAGCGTATGAGGAACATTACGTAAAAGAAATTATTGAAAAATATTTTATTTTCGCTGAGTTATGGCCCTTTGAATTTGAAAAAGTTGAAAAATGGCATTTTTTTTCAAAAAATCATATCACCGTGAAATCGAAGTCATTGTCAATAATTCCTTTTACATAATGTTCCTCATACGCTTAGCTATCTAAAAAGTAATCGCTCGAAGGAAATCGACTTTTGAAATTTAAAAAAATTCAAAAGGCCATATCTCGACGAAAATAAAATATTTTTCAATAATTCTTTATATAGCATATTCCCTATTCTCAGGGCTATCCAAAAAGTGCTCGCTCGAAGAAATCCGATTTAAATTCGATTTTTAAGAGAATTTTTACATTTACATGGGGTTCTATTAGAAGTTTTACGGTATATAATAAAAAATGAAATGAAACGACTAATTACATCGAGTATAGCTCAAATTTTTGGCTGGCTTAATTTGATCGTTTTAATGGAATAATAAAATCATGAAAACACGGTTTATGTGGGGATGATGTAAAGATATTTGTCATATGAAAATTTCTTTGGATGCAAGGTCTATCTATAGAAACTACATGCATTATGGATTAAAGATTCCGAACAAATAAGAGATGTGATTACAATGCTTATTTTACCGTCAAATGCCACTTAAGGTTGTTTTTATGTTGCATGCTTCAAGATTTATAGTTGTTAATCGTTTAGTTTGCCAGAAATTTATCAAAATGAAATCATTAAAACAGATTTTCTGAGAGTTTTAGATTTTCTGAGAATACTTTACGTATCTGGCTCTACTTGTAAAGGAGTTAGAGCCAGATACGTAAATTTTTTTCCTAGTTTATTAGCCAAATGAAAGTAGGTGATAAGTACATGCAAATAAAAGATAAAATTTTTCCGCTAGAAAATTGGATATCCCAGGTTTTGTGCCCATTTTGGATCTCTGCAGTAAAAGTCCGATATCTCGGTCATTTTAAAAGCTGTTCAAATAAGGTTTTTTTAATTTATAGATATGATATTGTAGTAAAATTTTGTAGATAGCATATTTTTCTCCGAGCTACTTCCATGGAGATAGATTGATTTTAATGATTTTTTAGAAATTTTTCATACCCATAAAATTGACAAAAGTGTCTTCAAAAAAATTATAAAAATCATTATTTTTAAATTGATGATTTTTTCAACTATAGACCTTGTCGGAGATTTGAATTTTTCTAAGTAATGAAACGAAAACTTGTATAAAGTTAATATAGTATCTTGTAGCGCAGGAGTCCAGCTTTGCAATAAGTGGTTATAAATTTTCTAAAACAATTCCTACAAAAAGTTGTGATTGAAATAGTAAATACATTAAAAAAACATGGTCGGTCATAAAAATTGGGTCGTAGACCCCCTCAGAAGCACTTTTTTTCAAAAAATTTTTTGCGTTTTGTTCAGCATGCAAAAATCTATTAAAATGTACCAAAAATTTGAACAACCTTCCGAGCGTTAATAAAATATATAAAATCATGGAAACTCGACTTATGTGAGGGCTGATGTAAAAATGTTTGTCATATGAAAATTTCGTTTGAGCGCAAGGTCTGTCTTTAGAAACTTGAAAGCTACATGCTATCAAGATTAACACCTTAGTGCCGGCTGTCCCACCGATGGGACAAGATTTTGAAAGTTGTATATCTCCTCTAATATAAATCGGATTTCCATAATTTTTTTAATATTTGAAAATTCCATGTTGGTCCTTCAAAAGTGCAAAAAGAAATTTAAAAGAAAATAAAACCTACAATTATAAAACGGCTTCGTTCGAATCAGGAAAATTTTCTTAGTCCAAAAATAAAATTTGTTTCTTCAGACAGTGCGTATGTCATATAGCAGGAACTAAGGGGTTAAAGGTTTTGGAAAACAAGAGATGTAATTAAAATGCCTATTTTACCGTCAATATGCCAATTAAGGTTGTTTTATACTACATACTTCAAGAACTATACAGGGTGTCCCAAAATTACGCGAAATTTTTTTATTTCCATTTAAAAAGCAATAACTAAATAACACATAGCCGGTCCAAGCCAAGTTAAATCTAGCTTCATAATAATTGCTTTAAAAATAAGAATTAACAAAAATAAAAACGGAAACAGAAAAAAATACAATCAAATTCAGTTTAACACTTTAAAAAAATCCTGCATAATTTTGGGACACCCTGTAAATTAATGGTTAACATCTCATAAGGCTATAGGCTGTCAGCACATTCACATGACTGATCGGCACATGAAATGAGTAGAGCAATTTTTTCTGAGAAAATGAGATGGACTTTATGACTTTGTTGCTTATCACCAGAATTTATTGTTACAATCGTTTGAAACAAAGAGGGAATAACATTACACACAGATAAACGAATTGGTAGTGTTTTGTGTTATCAATTTATGTTTTTGACTTTTTCAATTTTTCCATTTATTTTAAGTTATTTTAGACAACATGGGAAATGTATTTATAAAAGAGGAAATGGAAAATGAGGCTATAGACGAAACTCCTAATTCAGTAATAGATACTGACTCAAGTTTTGAATCTATTCATGAAATAACCATTGAAACTGAAGAAAAACATGAATCACTTCAAGAAAAAGTAAATGAACAAAATAGTCAAGAAGAATCCACCAACGACATGAATAAACAAGAAACAAACGAAGAAGTTTCCAAGCTAACAGACAAATTCAAAAATGCGCACATCCAAGAACAAACCCCGATTTTGGACCCCAAAGTTCAAGGCAGTCTACAAAAAATAAAATTCCATAGATGTTTTGTGCAGACAGGTGCTAAGAATAAATCGACTGGTGTAACAAAGTCCATTTTTGATGCCCAACATGCAAACAACCCTCCAAGAGAGTCTGGAAAACATGTAATTGTTATAATCTAAATAGTTTCTTCATCAAACTTACTGAAACAACCGATTTTCGATTTTTTTTCAAAAATCTCCGTGTAAATTAGATTCCGAATATAATTTATAGTAACTTAGGTACCTTCCTACTAGTGCCAAAAATCTGAGGCAAGGGAAAGAGAACGTTGCACTAGTAAGGCTAATCAGGCTGTTGTACAAGTGACTCTTAGACATGCAGTGAACCATAGGATGATCATTTGGAGCTACTTCGGCTCTTATACCCCATTGAACGTGGTCTAAAATCGAAAATTTTTTTATTCTTCGAAATTTGTTCAAAAATGACCCTATTAGGGGTAATTTTATGCGGGAAACACGTTGGTGATGTTATTTTTGCGTAAAAACGCTTCCATTTTTTAGAAAAATGAATTTTTGAATTTTAGCTTTTTCGAAATATACGTACTTTTTTTTGTCTTCAGTTCGATTTTCTAAAAAATGGAGTTCGTTTTTACGCAAAAATAACATCACCAACGTGTTTCCCGCATAAAATTACCCCTACTAGGGTCATTTTTGAGAAAATTTCTAAAAATAAAATTTTTCGATTTTGGGGTATAAGAGTCGAAGTAACTCCGATCATTCTTACACGAAATTTAGCTTTCATACACTGGAAACTTGATTTTTTAGGTTTGCAATCACCCTGTGTGTGAATGTCCTTGCATCCATCAACTTGGCTCATTATCTTTTTGCACTTGCCCTTGTTGTCAGGCTCAAGTACAGGGTGGTCCAAAAAAGCTTAGCATTTTTTTATTTTTTGGGACCCGGAAATTTTTTTTAAAATAACCCCTCTAAGAGTAATTTTATGCGGGGAATCGATTGCGCACATTCCCGAACTCTGCAAATGCCTAACCCTTTCCAGATAAAAAATGAGACAAATGACAATTTTCGTTTCAAAAATCCAATTTTTTCTGAATCAGGGAAACATTTTCAGGATTCAGGAGTGCGCGGAATCAATTCCCCGCATAAAATTACCCATAGAGAGGACATTTAAAAAAATAAATTTCCGAGTCCCAAAAAATAAAAAAAGCCACTTTTTGGACTACTCTATATATTCAAAAATCTACTATATACGTGGCTGTAAAGATAAATTATTTTCGGCCATTCACGAAATCCCGGGGTTGTAAGAATTATCGATCTGTACAACGCAGCAAATCATCCAAAATGACATTTTTGCACAAATTTGTAGCTAAAAACACCAAATTTTATACAAATTTCAGTCAAAATGCTCACTGTATCCGCTTTCGTTTCAATAAATCAAAATTGATCAAAATCGAAAAAATTGCCAAAATCAAAAAATTAACCAAGTTGACAAATTTGACCACAAGCGAAAAAATTGTCCAAATTCGAGAACATTGGTTAAACTCAAAAAATTTGCCAAAATCGAAAAAAACTGATCAAAATCGAAAAATTGGTCCGATCCCCGAGATTTTAAAAATGGCCAAGAATAATTTATTTTTACAGTGATTTATATTCAAGGAGGAAAAGTTTAGATTCCAGTGAAGAATCAATCTCAACAACCTGGTAGTTCAAAAACTGTGACTCAATCTTGGCCGATAAAGGTAACTTATAGTGAATTGAGAATTTTTAGGAACTAACAATGAACATCCAATATCCTCCTTTTCATATCCCCCTCATCAATCAACTCTTGCTCCAGCTTCCCAACAACATCATTTTCCACAAATGGTGCAACACAACCAGCACTTGATTGGAACACATCCAGGAGCCGGATACGGAACAGGACAACCAAATGTGAACTGGTACCCAGCTCCAAATCATAGCCAAATGCATTCTACAACCTATTACCAACCCCCTCAACAACCAACTTTTGTATCAATATCCCAACAACATTATTCTCCACAAATGAAGCAACACAACCAGGGTTGGCCTGAGACAGATCCAAGAGCCAGAAACGGTACAGAACCGAGACAGCAAAACATGAACTGTATCTCAAATCAGACTCACAGTCAAATGCAAGCTACAAGCAACATAACAAACCATCCCGCTCCTTCTAATCTTCCATCGACGAGTGCTTCCCAAGTTTCTCATACAAGAAAAAAAGGACGTTCTCGTCTTCCTGATGAGGAGTGTAATGAAAAATCAATTAAAATGCGAGATTATAATAAAAAGCAAAGAGATGTAAGTTTTTAAAAACTAAAATAGTACAAGAAAAAATTTAGCTTGTCAAATTAGCAACTAAAATTAATGAAAATTTGGATAGTTTTTGTGAAGAAGATCGTGTTCTAATCAAGAGATTTAAGGATGAAATTAACAACGCTAACGAAAATTAAGAGCCAGATCCGACACATGAATAATATGTTACTTTTTTTTGTTTTTTTACCCATAAGACCATATTTATTATGCCGAGCTTTCTAAAGAGCCGGCTACTTCGGACCTTGTGCCCCCTATAAGCAGGGTCAAAAGAACTAGCAACAGTTATGGCCATCCGAAGAGGATGTTACTACTAGGCAAAATCTTTTGGCCTCAAGCGGGGTTTGAATCAGCTTTGAGGGGCGCCTGAGACAAGCCCAGTACCACCGAATCATGGGACCCTTGGAATAACCGCTCCAAATTCTGTTCTAGTAACGCCGGCAAGAAAAAAAATTCAAAAATGTGCGAAAGTGCGAAAGATTCTGTGCGGAAGATCCGTGCGAAAGATCCTTGTGCCGAAGATCCTGTGCGATAAATTCCTTAAAAAACTGTGCGGTGCATTCGTTCCTATTGTCCAACTAACGAGGTTTCACTGTATAGACCATTTTTGGGGTATCCCAAAAATGGCGAAAAACAAGTCGTTTCCATTTTTGAGGTGGTTTTTCATCGTTTTCGAGCCATTTTCAGCCGATTTAAAGCAGTCCCGTGTTAATTTGAGGTGTGGAGTAAACTCTACCTTAGCTATGAATTTTTCAGAGGGTGGGGCTACCCCTTATGGTTTTTGGTGTCTCTAAAAGTGACCTCAAGTCGACCCTTTACACTTGGAGGGGGGGGATTTTCACTTGATTTTGACTGGTATTCGTCCAATCGGGGAGGTTTCATTTTTGACTTTTAGGAAGTTCCATTTTTAAATTTTTTTCTGCATAATTAAAAACATATATCCCTAGAAAAATGTGCACAAACTACATTTATAAAATAACACAAACTATATATTGAAATACAAAAAAGTTTCATAGTTAAAAAAAGGTCATAAAGAATTTCCCGACACTAAAAATGGCTAAAATTTGCTATTTTTTTTAACCAAAATTCATTTTTGTTAGACATTTTTATATCTTCTGATCAGTGAAAAATACTTTTTTTCCGAAAGTAAGAATAAAAAATAAACAAGATCCTAAAGGATGTTCATCTTTTCGATGTTAGTCTTGCTAATAGATCACAACTAATTAAATAAAAGTGTCATTAATGCTGCATTGATTGCCCACATAAGTCATTTTTCTCAAAAGTTGCAATTTTTCTAATGAAATTTCTGTACATATTATTTTGTTTGGTTATATTTGTAAATAGAATTTCTATTTCAAATGCTTTTCATGATCCATCTGATGGTCGACATTATCAAATTGAAGTTATCATAGGTGGTAAGATTAGAAAATTTTCAAGTTTTAACATTAAAAAGCAGTTCGCTCAGAAAAAAATTAATGTCACTTGGAAATTCATGAAAAATGCAGAATTTTTTGTTTTTACAGTAAATTCTGAATCGCCAATGGCTTTGAATTATTATCATTTGAGTTTGATCATTTTTGAATTTCATGCGCATGTTTTCGTTGTGATACACAAACTTTTTTGGATGTGTGCACAAAAAGTGAAGGCCGAGCACGTTAGCCAATCGGCTATGGGTTAAACCCCCAAAACCCCATGATCTGATACTCGTTTTGAAGCACTCGGCGAGCTAAGTCGATTGGCGAAATTTTTTAAATTTTACCCTTGTCTGCACCTTTTTGTCATTTTGGTGCGCCATGATTTTCAATCAATAATATCTCGAAACCAGCGATTCTGACTTTTTTGTAAAACAAAAAATGCTTCAAATTTCATGAACTTTCGGATGACATTAAAAATTTTCCGAGTAGATTGATCTTTTAAAGATGAGCCGATAGTCAACCAAAAACACGGAACAAGACCACAAGCAGCAGCCGCTCCAACTATTGAAGATACCCAAAATAATACCAACTTCTTACTTCCGAATGTTAGCAAAGAAGAAAATGGTAGCAAGTTATTTGATAATACAGACCAGCTACTTTCTTCGACTTCTGAATTGAGCACAGATGATGAACTTTCAACAACACATCGTCCTGTAGATGCAAATGGAGAGCCAATATACCCTTTAGAAAGTTGCTATACTAATCAATATGGTAAGGAATACAAGCGGGAGGGACAGGGCACTGTTGAGGTTTTCCCATGACCGAGTGGGTAAAGTGACTGATTTGTACTTTAAAGGCGTAGGTTCAAATCCCGGCTCGAATTTAAAGTTATCCAATTTTCATGAAAATTTTTGCATATCCCTATTTTACTCTCCAAAACACTTTTTTTAATTTAAAAAAATGATTTTTCATTTTTTTGTAGGTTTTATGTGCTGTAATCAAGAATTAGAAATAATTATAGAAGAAACTTATAGTGAATTAGCTTTAAGCCCTACATGGCATGCTTGCAATATTCAAAAAATTGCGTTGGCTATACAAGTAAATTATTATAAAATGAAGCAATAGAATAAATTTAGAAAGCCACTGAAAAATATTTTAATGAAAATTTTGAAGTCATCGCTGGAATCACTGATTTTGCTTCAAAAAGTCATTTTCATAAAAATTTAATTTGTAAAGTTGAACGAGATGCTAGGTAACCATACATATATCTATAACTATACTAGTGCTTTAGTTAAGTGGGAAAAGGGTCATGCCCCCTCCATAGCCGAAAAATGACCAATTTTTCTAATGATCCCCCTCATTATGTTTTGACAGGCCATGGCCGAACAAAACAATACAAAAGGGCTCCATTCTGATTTTTCAATATGTCCCTTCCCGTAGAGAAAATCCTGCCTACGGCACTGATCTATGCTAGTAGTGACTGGAGTGGGGGCAATGGCGTAGGGAGAAGTCGATGTGAATGTACTACCCCAAAATAATAAAAAGAATCCTTTTGGCTGACCCCAAAACATAAGGATCTCTTATACAGTAACGAACAAAAAACTTGCATCACCTGTCAAAAAGGTATATTTTGAGAGATTGTTTTATGTATTTTTTATTAAAAAATAGTGAAATTTTGGATAAAAAATGATATTTTTTCAAAAATCTTTCAAATTTTTCAAAATATAAGGGAGACTTCTTAGGTTTTTTCCGGTCTTCGGCCAGAATGAGGAGAGGGCACTGATCCCCGAGATCTCCACCTCTTACAGCTACATCTTTGCCACCCACTCCCGTCATTAGTGCACGGGGCCTAGGTCAACCCCACCCCTTTATGTTGGTGCGCATGGAAAAATGAAAGAGTACAGTCAACTCTCGATATAGTGACTCCCCTAGTGGGTGCCACTATATCGAGCCCATAACTCGACAAAAAAGACCATAACTCGGCGAAAGTAAACGATTTTTCAATAATTCTTTTACACAAAATATTTCTCATACAATTAGCTATCCAAAAAGTAATCGCTCGAAGAAATCCGATTTAACCTCGATTTTTGGCGAATTTCGGAGGGGGGGGGATCACTATATCGAATTGGGAGGAGGGATGTCACTATATCGAGAGTCGACTGTATTGCCCAAGCGTACCTATACCTATTATCAATGCATTTTTAAAGGTCCAGTGCGACGAAGACACCAACCCGGGAAATTTTTTTAAAAACAGCGCCAAATGAAAGTTCATAT
>JAQGCP010000230.1:0-19435 GCA_034699885.1 Acrobeloides thornei
AATAGATAGTTCTTGTTGTTATTATTGTTTATTATTGTGTTTCGAATAAAATTTTATTAAATTATAAACAAAAACGCGTATAAACATAATATGGACCGAACTTTTGCGCCACCCTGTAAATCTAATAACTACATCTTTTGTACCAGAATTTATTTAATTTTTTGAAGTGGATTGCTTTTTGGAGTCGCATAGTGAAGTTACAATTGTTATAGAGGTAAATAATGTAGGTAGACCGAATACTTTTATTTAGTAATCGTGAGGAGATCCCCAACCTACATAGGCTAAAATATTGTTTAGTGTATCAGAAAAATATGATGCTGTTGATGGCTGCTGTTTGGGTTTATCGGTTTCATATGTTACATTGTCATCTTCAGATTCAATATCCCTCTTCTTACGACCAGTACTTGGTTGGCAAACGAATTGTCCAGCAGCACGGGTATATCCGGCGCAACATGTGCCACGTGGGAATTTGCAGGCGATGTTAGCACAAGCTGCATCAATTTGTTGGGTGAAGCCACTAAAGTATTCTAGTTTGAGTTGGGAAATCAAATTTGTAATACACAAAAGGTTTAGGTACGATGAGGGATAGGTGATACTATACTCATTCAATTGATAAGACCCTTGGCGTGTGGATTTATGCATACTTGGGCGGGGGGGGGGCGGACTAAGTACCGCCAGGTGCACATGCTTTGCTCCCTGTACTTCATTCTCCCCCATCGTGTTGAGACTATAATAAACGTTTTGAATGTTACTTACGTGCATGGACATGCTGGAGCGGATGTGCATGTTCTTGTTTGTATCATAGATCCACACATACCACATGTATCATTACACGCTGAGGCGGACCAAGCCGACCAAGTACCGCCAGGTGCACATGCTGACTAAAAAATTTGCATATTTTTACAAAAATTTAAAAAATTCTTACAGCAGAGCATGTCAATGGACCTGGTGGTGCATCTGTAGTAAGTGCTGGCTAAAATTACAAAATTTTTTATTTTTGGCAAAATGAGAGTCTGAAAGAGTAGGACTTGCTAGGTTTTTCAAAATTCAAAATCTGAGATTTTGAGGTTAAATTTATTCCTTACTAGAGGTCCACAAATGTGCCGTCCGTTGACAGCCATAGCTTTGTATGTTCCACAGCATGACATTCTGGGATAAGTGCAAGGTTGAGTAGCACAAGGCGTATACATTGTCGAATCACCACTAAAAGTTTTGGTGGTTGCAAATTTTTGGCTCCTTACGTGCATGGACATCCATTAGCCGTTGTCATACAAGTTCTAGTTCGTGTTATGACACCACACGATCCACATGTGTCATTACAAGCCGATGGTGAGCTCCATGTTGACCAGACACCTTCTGATGGACAACATCCAGTTGGTAGACAACCAGAAGTCACTGGGGTTAGATCGGCATAACTTGGCTGAAGTTGATTTGTATACAAATTTTGGAAAAATATTGTTCTTACTTGTGGCCCGCAGATAATTATACCATTGACCGACCTTGCTGTCATACTATTGCAGCACGAATTTCTGGGGTATTGGCACGGAGCAGTGTTACAATGTATTGTTCGTGTAGTTGGTCCGGTACATGGGCAGTTATTAGATGCGGATGTACAGGTTCTGGTTTGTTGGATGGTACCACATGAGCCACATACGTCGCTACAAGTGCTAGTGCTGGCCCATTCACTCCATGTGCCACCTACTAAGCAGCAAGTGCAGGATGGGGCATCGGTTGGTGATGCTAGCTAAAATGTGGAAATTTAAACAATCTGCTCCAGATCCATCTTTGCCAGGATAGCCTAGGCTTGTTATCACAGACTAGATCTGCTAAAAATGACAAAAACAAGCGGAGATTGATCCAAAAATTTTTTTGCGTTTTTCGGTTCAATTTTTTTCAAATTTTCAAATTTTTTTCGATTTTTTTCAATTTTTTCAAATTTTTTCCTAATTTTCGAATTTTTTCTAATTTTCGAATTTTTTTCAAATTTTATAATTTTTTTCAATTTTTTCGAATTTTTTCCAAATTTTGAATTTTTTTCGAATTTTTTCTAATTTTTGAATTTTTTGAATTTTTTCGATTTTTTTCAATTTTTCCAATTTTTTCAAGTTTTTTCTAATTTTATAAATTTTTTCGATTTTTTTCAATTTTTTAAAATTTTTTCTAATTTTTTCGAATTTTTTATAATTTTTCAATTTTTTTCTAATTTTATAATTTTTTTCGATTTTTTTTCAATTTTTTCTAAATTTTGAATTTTTTTCCAATTTTTTCTAAATTTTGAATTTTTTCAATTTTTTCGATTTTTTTCTAATTTTTTTCCAATTTTTGAATTTTTTTCGAATTTTTTCTAAATTTTGAATTTTTTCAATTTTTTCTAATTTTTTCGATTTTTTTCTAATTTTTTTCCAATTTTCGAATTTTTTCTAACTTTTGAATTTTTTTCGATTTTTTTCAATTTTTTCCAATTTTTTAAAGTTTTTTCTAATTATTTTTTTAACACATAATTTAAAAAATTGCTTACGATAGGTCCGCATTGAATATTTCCATTATATACATCAGCTGAATATGGTGAACAGCAAGAATCTCTGGGAAATACACATGGAGCAAGACCACATGGTGTTGTTAATGTTGATGCTCCCCTAAAATTTGCATGCCCTCCCTTCTCTATTTTTATACTTACTTGCAAGGGCAATTGGGCGTTGTGCATGTCCTAGTTTGAGTTGACACTCCACATGCTCCACAAGTATCGTTACAAGCCGAAGGTGAACTCCATGCACTCCAGACACCAGTTACTGTACAAGGTTGTTCTTCAAAAGTTGGACCTTCACATGGACATTGACAAGCGTCTGAGGCACATGTTCGACTTCTAGTGATTGTACCACAAGTGTTGCATGCGATGCCTGAACAGGTTGACCAGCTCGACCATTCATTCCAAACTCCACCAGATGGACAGCAACTACAATCCATTGTTGAAGGTGGCAAAGTAGGTAGAGGTCCACAGACTACGGACCCACTTGATAAAGTTTGTGGGGTTAGACCATTGCAACAAGAAGATGCTGGAGTAGCCACAGGGGCTACGGTCGAACAAGGTGCCGCAGTTGGTTCTGGTGTGGGTGCAGGTGGCTAAAATTTTTGGATATGGATCATTTGTAGGTGCTGTGATCCCCGATCGATCACTGGTTTCAGTAAAATCTTTTGGGCGCATGTAGGAACCGAACCTTGCTAGTCCAGTGATGCTGAACTCCTTGTCAGCGCTCCGGACCACCACACCATGGTGGTCACTATGAACTATCGCTAATTTCGATCTTAAATTAGTACAAAATCTCTTACCTGTGGTCCACAAATAATTTGCCTATTTGATACCATTGCTCTCATACTATTACAACAAGATAGTCTAGGATATGCACAAGGTGTGAGATTACAATTTTGGGTTTGTGTCGAATCTCCTGTGCATGCGCAAGTGGACGTGCATGTTCTTGATCTAATTTGTACGCCGCATGAGCCACATGTGTCGTTACAAGATCCCCAAGGTCCCCAATCGGACCATGTTGGACAACATGAAGCTGTACATGTTGCTGGTGGGTAAGTTGGAGCTACCGGCTGAGGTCCACAGATGATTGATCCGCCACTTGATTGAGCGGATAGTCCGTTGCAGCAAGATTGACGTGGATTAGCACAGGGAGTAAGGTTACATGCAGTAGTTTCGGTAGAGGGGCCGCTAAAAATTATGCATGTCAATTCTTTTTTGGTATTCCCATCACAAGTAGAGAGGAGCAGGAACCTCCAAAACCCCTCAGGCTTGACCACAGGGCCAGAATGTTAACGAGTTTATAAAGTCTTACGTGCAAGGACATGTAGAAGCAGTCGTACATGTCCTAGTCCTTGTTCTTACTCCACATGAGCCACATGTATCATTACAAGCTGAGTATGAACTCCACGAGGACCACACAGGGCAACATGGTGTAGCTGGTGTTGATCCCGTGCAAGGTTGAACATTGCAATACGCGGTCATGGTAGAAGAGCCGCTAAATTATTTTATTTGAAAAAACATAAAAACTTTAGCACTTGATTTGTGAGGATGGGAAAGTGGAGGCGAAAAGGAAAAAGGGCAGAAAGAAGAAAGTCATTTTCTTTTTGGCTATCTTTGTATATTACCTGCATGGACAACCATTGGCTTGTGATAAACAAGTTCGATTATAAGTTGCTTGCGAGCAAGCTCCACATGTGGTAGCACATGGCGTTGACAAAGCCCAATTTGACCAAACACCACCATTAGGGCAACATCCCTGTGTAGTTGTAGCTGCAACCGTGGTAGTTGTAAGTTGAGTAGTCTAAACAACAGAAAATGATTTCGTAGTCCAAGGTGCCTGAACGACGTGTAGGAAAAATTTATTTAAAAAATGGGGTTTATAGATAGCCCACGACCGGCGATCCGATTTTTCTTAAGTCGTTGGGAGCCGTCTGGCTACGCCCCAAATGTGAGGAGGTATGAGCTGTCTTCTTTCTACCAGTTTTGATACTTACAAGAATACTAGCCACAGCGAAACAAGTATAAAAAGACCCGTTAAATTCTTTTCTTTCTTAAGCCACATTGCTGAATTCCTGTGGCGTGAGCGATTCGACAATACCGATAACGTTTTTTATAATTTTTGGTCTCACGTGACAGAGCTGTATCCATGTAATATATAATAGATTATTTATGTGTTAATTATGTTTTTGTTTGTGTTTAAATAAATATACTTTGACCAATCCAATGCAATATTTAAATTGTATAAATGCAATATAATTTACTTATTTTTGATTTATTTTGTGTAAAACTCGGTTGAGATGTATTTTTCAGGTGCCCCTTAAAATCTTTGTCTTTGTGGGTATACATTCGCCCCTAGCTCCAAAATTTCAAACGCAATTATCTCGAAAACTACAACAATTCTGAACATACCATAAAAACAAAAAATGCTCCATTTTTCATGAACTTTCTGAATATCAACAAAAATTGGCAACTTTCCCCATTGTACTAGTCCTTTAAAGGTCCTTTTTTGTTTTCAATATTGAATAAATATTGTACCAAAATCAACTCCGGAATTGAATCTAATTAGAAAGTACAAGTTGAATTATGTTTTTCATTGAGCTTGCGCAGCCCAAACTCTATCTCCGAAATATTTCTTAATTGAATTAATTAGCTAAGATGAAATCACGACGGGAATGCCCCGAAGCGATAGATTATGTATAACAAAGACACTAGAGAAGATCATCATGTGTTCACTTCAATGTTGACCGGTGTCCATCTCAACTTCCAACAAGTTGTATATCAAAATGCTGTACAAAAAATCATCATGCATACATTTATTTAATCAAATTTTCTCATCCCAAAATGTTTTGAATAAAACTCAAGTGTTTGTACGAAAAGTAATACAAAATTAAAAAGATTCGTATGTGGGTATTCTTGAAATGAAGTTTGAGATAGTTGGATACGGTGTTTAATATCCGGGAGCAGTACGTGGAGGTGGGCAGTGGTCGCAACCGCCGTGGCCACCAGATTCTCCGTCGTTTCCAGGGCCACCAGGGTTTCCGGGGGCTCCGGGTTGGCCATTTGGTCCAGCATCTCCAGCGGGTCCGGGTTGACCGGGACCTCCTGGGTTGCCTGGGTTTCCAGGTTGTCCGTCGTTGCCAGGTTGTCCAGGTGGGCCGGCTGGGCCGGGTGGTCCTTCTGGGCCGGGAACTTCGTTGACTTGACCGGGTTGACCAGGTTGGCCGGGTCCACCAGGTTGACCGGGTCCACCAGCAGGTCCGGGAGGTCCAGGTGGGCCGGGTGGGCCTTGTCCGCCACCAGTAGCAGGAGCTAAAATTTCAGGTTATGTTATGTTGGGGCATGAAATTTTCTTACATCCAGGTTGTCCAGGTCCACCGGGTTGTCCAGGGCCACCGGGGTTTCCGGCTGGTCCAGCTGGTCCGGGTGGGCAGTCGAAGCACCATTGTGGTTCTGATTGTGGAGCAGCGGCTTGTCCAGGAGCACCATCGTTACCAGGTTGGCCGGGTTGACCATCTCCACCGGGTTCTCCATCTGGACCAGGAGGTCCTGGGGGTCCATCGGGAGAGTTTCCACAACCACAGCAGCCACCGCCGGAGCTAGAGCCGCCGCTGACAGCAGCGCTAGAGCCACCATATCCAGCTTGACGGGCAACACGAGGGTTGACCTTGGAGAGGACCTAAAATTTAATAAAAATCATTTGGGATGACTACATTTTGGAGATTTTACAAAAATTTAGGTTTAAGCCTAAGCCCAAGCCTAGGCCTAAGCCTAAGCCTAGGCTTAGATATTTTATATTAAACTGTGCCTACTTGAGTGCGAGTGACCTCGCGCCAGATGTTTCCAGATCTCGATTTGCAGAAGTCAACCTCGTTTTGCATTTGAGATTGAACGTGTTGCATATGGTTGTACAACATTGGCACACTGATAACAGTGAGAAGAGTAGCAATAGTGGAAATAGCTACGCCAAAGAAGGCAATACGGCGCATGGCCTCAGCTTCACGTTGTCCGCTCTTTTCTTCCATGGTTGTCGAAGAACTTCCAAACTATGCTATTCGTCCCACCGCCCGCTCCTTTTATATGCGGCCATCAAGGAAACTGCTTACCGAACCGAGACCATAAAAAGCCTGATTCCTTGTTGGGTATCTCTCTTCTTCCGCCTCCATCAACGCGAAAGCCAACTTATTGCCAAATGTTGTTAACTTTTTATGCATAACTATCGCGCAACGGAGAAAAAGCACATGCATTAGCGTTAGTTAGAGATAAGCATCATTGAACGACGAATTCATTGGAACCGCTTCCTCGTTTGTTTTTTTTACTCGTATGCGTACTTCGTATCGGCGATTCCCTACGCCTTTAGGCAATATCACGACATCACGAAATGGTTAATCAACGTCCTTAGTTGCGGCGAATAGCCAGTTTTATGATTTTTTGCATGTTTAATGGGATTTTGAAAAATCTTATTGAATAAAGATGTTAGGAGCTACTACACAATAGGAGGCCACCTAATTTTGTCGAAAATTTGTTTGTGTGGAAATGACACCTCTAGCTGTAAAAACATGCGGGGAATCCTAATTGAAAATTTTCGAAGCGAAAAAAGCTTCCCTGATTCAGGGAAGGTCTGTGTATTGAAGCGAAAAGTCACAATAACGTAAAAATGTGCGGGGAATCCGAATTTGACATTTATAAAATTCTTCGGATTTCAAGAAAAGCTGTATATCGACGCGAAAATTTGTGAAAATAACATATTTTTGTCTAAAAACAACGCTTTTTCTTATATTCATTTTTATTAACAATAACATATTTTGAAACATATACTTTTCGCTTCAATACACAATACGCTTTCCCTGAATCAGGAAAGCGTTGTTTCACTTCGAAAATGTAAAATTCGGATTCCCAGCATGTTTTTACCCCCTAGAGGGGTCATTTCCAGAAACTTTTTGATGTGGGTGTCCCTCTATTGTGTAGTATAGTCGAATTTTTTGGCTACCGTGGAACTTTTTATTGAATCAGGCAACGTGTACAATAAAGCGAAAAGAAACGTAGATCCTTATATAGCTTTTTTAATGCATCCCTGCGTGGTCATTTGGAGGAAAAATTAGGATTAGTACTAACTTGGCTTGGGCTTTTAGTCCCTTTTTTAGGAATTACTAACTAATCCTTATTTTCCCGCCATATGACCACGCTGGGATGCATCAAAAGCTATATAAGAATCCACGTTTCTTTTCGTTTCAATGTACACGTTGCCTGATTCAATAAAAAGTTCCGTGGTAGCCAAAACAAAATTTCGGCTATATATACAAGGTGGAGCAAAAGTGGCTTTTTTGAAATTTTAGGACCCGAAAATTTATTTTTCTAAAAATGACCCCCTAGGGGTAATTTTATGTGGGGGAATCGATTGCGCGCATTTCCCGAACCATGAAAACACTTTCCTGATTCAGGGAAAAAATTAGATTTTTGAAGCGAAAATGGTCATTTTCCTCGTTTTTTCTGCAAATCACTTTCTAGGATTAATTTTATGCGAGAAAGTGATTGCACACGTTTTCAAAGCATAACACGCTAATGCATAAAAATTCTATTTCTCATTTCGAAATCGCTTTCTCGCATAAGATTTCTAGAAAAAAACGAGAAAAATGACCATTTTCGCTTCAAAAATCCAATTTTTCCCTGAATCAGGAAAGCATTTTCCGGGTTCGAGAATGCGCGCAATCAATTCCCCGCATAAAATTACTGGGTCATTTTTAGAAAAATAAATTTTCAGGTCCCAATATGTAAAAAAACCACTTTTTGCGCCACTCTGTAAAATGGACAAATAAAAAAACTTTTTACAGTTTCGAAGTGAGTATAAAACCTCACACCGCCGAGCTAATAGCTGATTTGATCATAATGAAAAGGTGGGATAACTTTATCTATTTGCACGATGCCCAAAGAAGTAAGTTTTCGTGTCGAAAAACCGAATTTTTGAATGAACCGATTTAGCGACCCAAAATCTACAACTAATCTACTATCATTTAAACCAAAAAACGAACTCTACCGTTTCGTCGGAAATAATTTTGTTGCCAAAAGATGTAGCCGACTTTCCAGAGTTTTTGCGCGTTTTTAACTTGAAAAGGTTTCTCAACAACACTGCCAGGTATACTTTTTTTCGTCAAAGATTTTGGAGCTACTTTGAGTGGGGAGGCCTAGTCAACATGGTCTCAAAACTTATTTTATGCGAGAAATCGATTCCGCGCATTCCCAAAGCATGAAAACGCTTCCTTGACCCTGATTCAGGGAATAGGATGGGTGTATTGAAGCGAAAATCAAACATTTTCGAATTTTTATGAGAAAACCGTCGATTTTTAGGTTTTTCTAGGCGGGGAATCGATTGCGCGCATTCCCAAATCTTGAAAACGCTTCCTTCACCCTGATTCAGGGAAGAAATCGGAGTATTGAAGCGAAAATCAATTTATTTATGTAACTACGTATCCTTTCCCTGAATCAGGATCAAGGAAGCGTTTTCAAGGTTCGGGAATGCGTGCAATCGATTCCCCGCCTAGAAAAACCTAAGAGTCGACGGGTTTCTCATAAAAATTCGAAAATGTTTTATTTTCGCTTCAATACACCCACCCCATTCCCTGAATCAGGGTCAAGGAAGCATTTTCACGCTTCGGAAATGTGCGCAATCGATTTCTCGCATAAAATTACCCCTAATGAGTCATTTTCGAAAAAATTTTTTGAAAAATTTTTGAAAATTTTCCGCCAAAAAATGACCAAATGGCAGTTTTCTTGGAACACCCTGTATTTCATGTGTGAAAAAAATTTTTAAAAAGCGAACGTCATCCCTCCGAATTTTTATAGCACCTTTTATGTGCATCCGTGACGCCAACTTGTTTTCTTCTATGGCTTTTTGTTGATTTTTGAAGAAGAGTCGCTTAAAAAACATACAAGAAATTCTTTCTTTGTACACTTTTGGAAACCAAGTTGGTTTCCAACTTTTGGTTTTTTAGATTTTTTGTTAAATAAAAAATTTAAATTTTTTCTAAATTTATCAAGGAGCTATAATGGGTGTGGTATCATGGTTAAAAATAGAAGATTTATACAGAATCTATAAAAACCGCCATTTGGTCAGTTTTTGGAGAAATTTTTTCAAAAAATTTTCTCCAAAATGACTCATTAAGGGTAATTTTATGCGAGAAATCGATTGCGCGCATCGAAAACCCTTGAAAACGCTTCCCAGACCACGAAATATCCAATTTCGTATGGAATTTCTATCGAAAATAACTGAAAAAATATGAAAATTGGATATTTTGTGGTCTGGGAGGCATTTTCAAGGTTTTTCGGTACGCACAATCGATTTCTCGCATAAAATTACCCATAATGAGTAATTTCGACTCAGGTGGGATTCGAACCCGAGACCCTTAGACTCGAATCTTGGAGCACTGAGCCAAGTTTACAATAAAAATCGGATTTTTAATTTTGCTTTTAGTTTAACATAATTTTTTTGTAAATAACAAAATACTAATAAGTCATTTTGGAGAAAAAATGACCAAATGGCGGTTTTTTTACACATTCTGTAAATACCTGAGCATGTCAACAAGCAGTTGTCTTTTTTGCAGGTGAACAAAAAAAGGATCGTGTTACGAATCGACGACTCAGGCTTTAAGATTTTTCTATTTTGGACATCTCTAGTTTTTGTTCAGCTGGCTATAGTAAATTGAGATCCTTAGGCTCACCTTGGGTGTTGGTTTTTTAAACTAACAATGATATAAGCTTTTTGTTTGATTTTTTAAGGCATTCCCAAGGGGTGAAAGGATCATCCCATCCACACATGAAACTCGGAAAGGGGTAGTCCCACCCCACCACCTCATCAATACCAAAAATTTGAAGCTAGTAGGCTGACTAGCCTACTAGCTTGCCGGACTTGTAGGCTAGCAGGCTGGAAAGCTAGTATGCTGGCTAGCTAATAGACTGGCAAGCTAGTAGGATGGTAGGCTGTATTCTCAAAAATCGATATTCGCCGAATCAAGATCAGGGAAGAGTTTTCACGCTGCGCGCAATCGATTCCCCACCTAGAAAAACTCCTAGGAAACCTGTTTTCCTGCCAAATTTCGAAATTTTCATTTCAATACACACATCTCCCTTCCCTGAATCAGGGTCAGGAAAACATTTTCACGCTGCGGGATGCGCATAATCGATCCCTCGCATAAAATTATCCCTGAAGGGATCATTTTTAGAAAAAAATTTACGTTACTTTTGGTCCCTCAAGAGTACCTTTTTTCCCTTTCTAAGTCTAAAGTCCAAAATCCATGAATGGAATTAGATTACTTTTTGATGTCTAAAAATACCCTCGTTTTTCAATCACCGTTCACCCCCCAACCGACCTTGAGTTTTTGTGTGTGTTAACCTAAAATTTATGATTCTGTTTGTTTTATCAGGTGGGAAATTTGGTACATCAAGTTATTAGTTCACTGATCGACTAGAGAAATGAAGTTTAGTTGGTTTCCGTTAAAAAATATTCTTGCAACGCTCGCTTGTTTTGTGTATTCGTTTAAGGTATGAATGAGGAAAAAACATTCTTTGTTTGTGGATTAGTCCGTTTCACGCAAGTTGACCAATATTTGTACAAGATCGGAAAAAAACCCTTTTTTCCGGTCCATGCCAACGGTCATATGGCTTTTAGCTGATAAAAAATGTTTGTACTTTATTTGTATAGAAAAATAACTTATACATAATTCTTGCTTAAATAGATTAATTCTTATATTGTTGGAAAAGAGTGTTAGTACAGGATGTATAAAAAAACTGTTTTTTCGATCCGAAAATTTTTTTCAAAAATCTTAAAATGACCCATATAGGGGTAATTTTATCGATTGCGCACATTTTCTAAGCATAAAAAAATTATCTTGACCCTGATTCAGGGAATGGATTCCATATATTGACGCGAAAATAAAAAACACAGAATGATTTCGGTGTATTGACGCGAAAATTTTAGCATTCGCTCGAGTTCCGACTTCATCTACGATATGAACTGCTTATGCTAGGCATTCAAGAAATCATCGACAGACTCAGAAATACCCATGGTTCTGCATTGGAAGACCATTTTGATCTGTTTGAAATGATGCGCCAAGAGGATGAGCAGGAATTTGCTAGGTATAACACATAACAGCGTTCATTCTTTGTTACCATTTTTTTCACTTTAGCAATACCGATTCCGGTTCTTCTTCACCCATTGATTTCGAAAGCCCTGCCGGCATGGCAGAAGCACTAACCAGGAAACTCGACAGCTCCGTTGCACTGCCTCATTTGATCTCACTCCTTCAACATTTACTCATGATCCCCGGAGATGAACGGCATCGACATCTCTGGCGCCTTTTTGATATTATCCTCCAGCAAATCAGTCTGCAATCAACCATGGGCACGTTGGCCTCCGAATCAGATCCTCAATACTCCACAGCGGCGTTACAGTTCGACATGGATGAATTGCTGTCTAGACTGCGCACCCAACATGAGTATGAAAAGTTGGAAAAAGCTCTAGCTGAAACAAATGCCGAACTCGAGCATGAAAGAAAACGAGTGATGGAGTTGGAGAATCGATTGAGTGATCTTCAAGATGGCGCATCCCTATCCTCTTTTTCAAGAATCTCCGATCTCAGCAACCCCTCGGATCCATGTCATTCCCCAACTCCCACAATTTATTCCTCGTCTGCATCTTCGTTGCCACCGGTGAACCCTCCTGCGCCTCCACCACCACCTCCAACAGCATCACAATTGAGAGCGCTAGGTGGACCATTACCAAACGCAGTACAAGAGCCAAAGAAGAAGATTCCAAAACCGCCAACAACGTTGAAAACGTTGAACTGGACAAAGATTTCGGCACAGAAGATTCCGGGTACGGTATGGGAGAAGATTGAAGACGAGAAGTTCTATAAACAGGTTAGGATTATATTGGGTGACAAGATGGTACATGTACTATCTTTTATCAGGATGGGGTCAAGGTATATATATATAATTAAGGTAGTACCAACATGGTTTTTTATTACAGGGTGGTGCAAAAAAAGTGGCAAAAATGATCATTTTTGGGGGCATTTTTTCAAAAATTTTTTTTCTAAAAACATCATTTCTAAGGGTAAAAATAGCTGAAAAACACGAATCCGGCGTTGAAGAAATTTTTTGACCCCTAAAAACCCCCTAAAATGGCAAAAAAGAGTGTTTTTTTGAGCCCGAAAAAATGCCCCAAAATGACCATTTTTGCCACTTTTTTTGCACTACTCTGTATAAATTTCGTTAATAATTTGCACGCTGCATCATGACGCGCATCATGATGTGCGTCATGACACGTATTGTGACGCGCGTCATGATGCGTGTCATTCCGTTAAAGGAGAATTGCAAATTCAATTTTAGATCGATTTACAAGCCCTTGCAACAGCATTCGTGGCCGGAAATGGCCATTCAGACGAGTCCGATTACTCGACAAGTACACTCCAAAGAAGACTCCGAACCGAATCTGCTATTAGTGTGATCGAGCCGAGAAGAGCACAGAATTGCACGATCATGCTATCCAAATTAAAACTGTCTCACCGAGAAATACGAGCGGCTGTCTTAAGTATGGATGACAAAGGGAGACTGCCTAAGGATATGATTGAACAAGTAAGTTTCGGCATTGACCCAAATGAAACGAAACGTTTGAAAAGATACGAATGAAAAACAAAAATAAAAAAATTTCGTCAAAAATCGAAAAAGTCGAAACGATTTCATTTCCAGACGACATCGGAAATGGGTTTGAATTTGCCTGAATATTGACACGAAAACCCTGAATTTGGTTTCGTTCCATTATATCGCTTGTTCGTATCGTTTTATTCGTTTCGTTCCATTCTCTCTTCCATTAGAACCTACGCCGTAAATGGCATAGGCTCTAATGGAATGAAACTTTCATTTCCAGATGCTCAAATTTGTGCCAACCAAAGAAGAATTTTCAATACTTCGCGAAACTGCCAACAAACACAAAACCCCATCGGTGCTTGCCCTGGCGGACCGTTTCCTATTGGAAGTTGGGCAAATCCCTCGCTACGAGCAGCGTCTCAAATGCTTGCATATAATTCGGACATTCCAGGAGAGGGTTGATGAAATTACCCCGTATTTGAATGGTTTGACCATTTTTCCATCTTTATATTCATCTTAAATTTTCTAGCCGTTATCAAAGCGTCGAATACTTCATCGAGCAACAAAAAGCTCCGTCAATTGCTGGCTTTAATTCTGGCGATTGGTAATTACTTGAACCATGGCAAAAGAAGTGGAAATGCAATGGGTATGTGTGCATATTTGTATAAATTTTTGGAACTAGTGGTCCTAAATATCCTTTTTTTGATTCGGGGAAAGATTTTCAGGTCTCGAAAATGTGAAATTCAGATTCCCCGCATAAAATTACTCCTAGAGAGGTCAATTCCAGATGATGAAAAAAAATTTTCGAAAAATTTCACATTATACCTAATTGGTACTAGTTCCACATTCTTTGTTAATGATGCATTTTAGGCTTTACAATTGGCTCACTTGGTGTGATCCATGATGTTAAAAGCAGTGTAAGACATGACAGGAATCTGCTTCATTTTATAATCGAACTGTTGGAGTCGAAATTTCCCGAAATTATTCATTTGAAGAGAGAGTTGGTTTCAGTTTATGAGGCTGCTAGATACAAGTAGGATTTTTTCAGATTGAAGTTTTAGCTCGAAAAAGCGCCGCTGATACATAGGCGCTTGCTATAGAGACAAAAAAACCGTACTTTTGCGTTTTTTGGAGAAAAATTTTCAAAAATTGCATGAAAATACCCCTTATAGGTGATTTTTGAAATAAAATTTTTCACAAAAAACGCAAAAGTACGGTTTTTTGGCTCACTCTGTAATTTAATTTTGTTTCTAACTTTACTTTTTTTAGCCGCGCAGAAATGTCCGCAGAACTACGAAGCCTAGAAGGCACATTACGTGTTTTATCAACCGAATTACAAGTTCAACAGAAACTCGCCTCAACCTCGACAACATCTCCCACTACAACAGGAAATATTGCACCACCAGAGCCCCAACCCAACCCAATGCAATCTCCGAAAACTCAAAAAGAAGACAAATTTATCGAGGTGGTGAGCGCGTTCCTCGAAAACGCCAAAAAGCAATATAACGAACTCGAACGTCTCAACACTGAGATGAACAAAGCGGTATAGTTTTGTTTTCAGGAATGCCAAGAACATTTGTTCAAAATCAGCAAATCTGACTTCAAAAATCAGATTTGAGAAGCAAAAACATAGCTGAACAAGGGGGTATTGTATCCCCCCACTTCGTCTTTTGGCCGAAAATTTTTAAGCGTCGTATTTAGGATGCCAGTACCCCCTCTTTGTACAGCTATAAGCAAAATGCTGCTAATTTTCCATTATTTCTTAAAAATTTGACAAAATTTCGCATCTCAAAAATCAGAATTGACACTGAAAAATCATTTTTTCAGATTTGTAAAATCTCAAAATTACAACTTTTTTGAAAAATTAGCACACTTGGTACCCCTGGTTTTTTTACTTTGTTGAAAATTAAATATGAATATTGACCCGTTCTAGTTTTCAACATGTACCACATATTTTGCCGAAGATGCACAAACCTGTTCGCCGGATGTATTCTTTGGCGTGTTTTCCAAATTCTTCAACCAATTCACCGAAAGCCATCATCATATGTGGGAAGAACGTGAAGAGATGGAGCGAGTGAAGCGGCAAACCTTGGCCAGATCAATCTTTGCTAAGAAAAGTGAGGATGATTTGTTTAGTTTTTGGGGGCACTTATGCCTGTTGTGCAAGCGTTTTCACAATTTTTAAGTGTGATTTTTGGATTCTAATTAAAAAATAACCCATGATTGTCATTTTCGAAAAAATTTCCAGTGGGCCCTTAAACTATACTAGCAGTGGTGTGTCCAGCCTCCTGAAATTCGAAAAATGGAAATTTTTTCCTGGTCTCCCATATACGGATGTTTGATTGTACATTCAGATTGCCGCCTATCAGCAGGACAGGCATTCAATATTTCTTTCAAGAAACTATCTGAATGCTTTCTTAACTTATCGAAGCCAGTTTATCGAAGAAATTCTTGATAAGCTTTGATAATATGAGAATCACGCACTTGTCTTAGTACACTAGGTACATCAACTCCCTCCCTCTAATTCGATTTAGTGACCCCTGCTGAGAATTTTCCCACCAACACAACCACGCAGCGATGTGTTGCAAAAGTATAAATACAGTCAAACTCTATTTAGTGACACCTTCCCTCCGATTCGATTTAGTGATTCCTCCCTGGAGGTGTCACTAAATCGAGAATTGACTGTATATACTGAGCTTGATTTTTCCGCCAACACGACCACGCAGGGATGCATTGCAAAAGTATAAATATAGTCAAACTCGATTTAGTGACCCCCTGGGGGTTTTTGGTAAAAACTTAAAATATTGGGAAAAATCGCAAAAATCTCATTTTTTGGACCACCCTATAACAAAATTTTGGTTTTGCAAACGACTAGAATGGATGCTTTCTTATTTTTCATGCTTTCTTATTTTGCATGCTTTCTTATTTCGAGAAAATATACAAAAATTTTTAAATAATCTGTTTGTTTTTTTAGGTGGCAACCGTCGCACTGCAACCGAGTCAGGAAAAGATTTTGAACGCCTAATCAATGCCCTCCAAACTGGTGAATTCTTTTCTGAAGATCTAACCCGACTTCGGACCTCATTCCGACCGAAGAAAGAAAAAACAAAGTCATAGGAATTTTTGACTAACCAACAAGGTGTTAAAGACAAACGGGTCTAATACTATTCAGACAAACTCAACATTTCACTAAACGGGACTTTTCACTAAACTAAATTTTTGGTCGCTTGATATTTCGAAAGTTGAAATTTCGAAACTTTTTTTTATATTTTTGAGGATTTCCCCGGAAATACAAAGTCAAGTTTTGTCGACATTATTTTTAAAATAATTATGCAATTTTTTCGACATTTTTTAATTGCTCTAGTCACAATGGATTGGAGTATGAAGTAGTTAGCAAGAAAATTTCGCAAGGCAACATTAGATTGGTTTGGAAAACGTGGAATATCTTCTCCCCCTGAAAAGTCCCGTTTAGTGAAAGTAGAGTTTGGGGAATCGTCATAGACCCAAAGAAAATATTGATCCTATTTCAAATAGAATCAAGTTTATATGTGCATGGTATATCTTGTAGTCTCGTTCAAATAATTTTTTCGTAAAAGATATTTGTGAAACTTCTGTTGAAAAAATGAAGTTTTGCAATCTTATAAACGCTTTATTTCTTCGTAACAAATTTTTTATTAGACTGGCCAGACTGTTGTTTCATAATAGCTTTAATTGCCTCGATGTGATCATTATGAATGCTATGAAAACATAAAATCTTGTCTTATCGTTCGGGTTGTTTGAAAAATAACCGGCTTGTGCAGTTTCAATCGTATCGTTATAAAAATGATTCCTCTAGGGGGTTTTCTATGGGAAATCGATTGCGCACATTGTCGAAACGTGAAATGGTCTGTGTATTGAAACGAAAACCTGAATTTGAATTTCTGAACGAATTTTTTTTTAACAATTCCACCGCCAATCGATAGAGAGCGCATCGAAAAACGGTAGTACCCCCAGTTTTCGTGAAAAACCATTTCTTCACTTTTACTAAATTTCTTCAAAAACGAAGAATTTGTTTTGGGATACTACCTTTTTCGATGCGCTCTAGCGATTAGAGGTGGAATTTTTCAAAAATTCCTACAGGAATTCAAATTCAGATTTTCGTTTCAATACACAGACCATTTCAATGTGCGCAATCGATTTCCCACATAAAAAACTTCCCCGGAGGAGTAGTCATTTTTATAACGATACGATTGAATTTGTAACGGCCGGTTATTTTTTTCGAACGACCCATCTTCGTATACATTCATGTTTCTGTTTGAAAGTCCTCAAAAAACGCATAATCTATTTTATAAAATTATGTTCTCAATATACATAGCTTTTATTTGTATATAAGGTTTAATTTCGAATGCAGTAATAAAGAGTTTTTATATATGCTTCTTTGAGTCTGATTCAGGGAATAGAGGTCGTGTATTGAAGCGAAAATCGAAAAATTTGGATTTTTAAACAAACAAAAACCCCTCCGAGGTAATTTTATGCGAGAAATCGAGATAAAATTACTCCGATGAGATGGTTCCCCACCACCTCCACCAAAAAACGACCTTTTTTAGCTTGAGGTAGTCTTCTGCACCCAATTTTTATGGACCATCTCATATGTTTGGCGGGGTCAATAATTGGTCCCCCATCAATTTTGGGTCCGTGCGTGGGTCAGGGGGGGGGGAGGCTCCCCCCTTGCCGACCTATGCATCTAATAGTATCCGTCAAGTTTGTTCCTAACCATTTTTATGACTTTGATGCAAAATTTTTTTTTATTTTACCTGATTTTTTCCATACAATATTTCTTGGTTCATGTGAAGCTTTTCCTCTTGGACCAGCTGGGAGCCTACCATAATCAAAACATCTTTGTAACAGTTTTTCAAGTTGGATGAGATCAACTAAAACAAAACGTGGCAATATACATATTTATTGCCAATCAGGCAACTCGATTAGTCTGAAATAAATGTTTATTGACACGAAAGTTATGTGGCGAAAGTGATAGTGCCAAAATTGTTTGCACCCCGCACCAAAAAGCAATATGGATACCCTGATGCATATGATTGTTCTCATTAAAACTGGTTTCGGATGGAGTAATAAATTTTGGAAGAAAAATGATCGATTAATTCACCTTCATAGTGTGATCGAAAACTGTACAAGATTTGAAAATCCTTCGATTTTTCGTGCTGTTATTCGAATGAAAACTGTCGATTTGGATGATAACCACCAATTTATTCGAGTAATTTAGTTTTTTAGTTTTCTTTATAGCCAAATTTGAATTTTTCCTAAAAAATGATCATCATGATTCATCATTAAAAACTTGGGTACTAAGGTTTAGCAGTGAGCCCACGTGATTTTTTTCAAAAAAAATTTTAAGCTTTTTTTGGAAATGACCTCTCTAGGAGTAACTTTATGCAAAAAATCGATTGCGCGCATTGACAAAATATGAAAACGAGTTTTTTTCGGAAAATGAGCCGTATATACTTCGTAAACATGTGGTTCTTGTTAAAAATGCTTATGAAGTAGATATGGCTCATTTTTCGAAAAAAGCTCGTTTTCATGTTTTGTCAATGCGCGCAATCGATTTTCCGCATAAAGTTACCCCTAGAGGTCATTTTTAAAAAAAGCTTAAAAATTTTTTTTTGAAAAAAATCACGTGTTGGGGATCGCTATCCTTAGTCGTACCAAAACTTGATATTCTAGGCATTTCGGGTGTTCGGCCCACAACTACTGATCGTTGGGCTTTTATTATGTTATCTCCTCGCTGGGGCTTTTATTTACCAGCTGATAGACGAACAAATTGCTAAAGATGACTACTACGATGTTGTGCTATTTGCCTTCACTACTATTGCTACCATCGGTAGGATTATATAAGTGCAAACTTCTTTTTTTTAGCCCAAACTTCTTGATAGCCTTTTACGGCACGCATTCCCGAGCATTGAAAACGCTTCCTTGACCCTGAATTAGCCTATTTTCGCTTCAATACATAGCTTCTTCCCTTAATCATCCCTTTTCCGAGTGGACTGACCCTGAATCAGGGTTAGTCCACTCGGAAAAAAGTTTGTATATATTCGAAAAGTTCATGATGGAACATTTTTTTACGACAACCTCTAAATCGTTGTAGTTTTTGAGAAATTGCGTGTGAAGTTTAGTCTGTGTATTACAACGAAAACATTTGCCTCAAATTCCTGATTCAATCAAAATTTGTTTATTGACACGAAAATAATTTGAATTTCTTGAACATTTAGGAAAAAGTAAATAGAA
>JAQGCP010000231.1:0-19421 GCA_034699885.1 Acrobeloides thornei
GAGGATGGCATTTGTAGGGATTGTTGTTGATGTTGTTGGTGCCAATGAGAGGGGTTGTAGAATTGTT
Organism: Acrobeloides thornei; assembly: GCA_034699885.1. NCBI lineage: Eukaryota > Metazoa > Nematoda > Chromadorea > Rhabditida > Cephalobidae > Acrobeloides > Acrobeloides thornei. The sequence continues at coordinate 68 of JAQGCP010000231.1, forward strand.
GAGGTTGTTGCGAGGGGATTGGTTGGTTCATCATTGAAGGGTTGGGCATCATCGAAGAAGGACCCATTGGTGGTCCGGTGTGAGAGGGCATCATATGTGAGCCTGGCATATCCAAATTGGAGGTCATCACGGATGCTTTGATGTCTTTTCGGCGTTTTTGACTGGGTTGTCTAAATTTTTCAAATGTTTATTAAAAATTCACGAAAAACGAGCTTGAGGGGACTGTTGGGCTCAAATCTCCATGTTCCATGCAAAAATGTTTTTTATCTCATAAATCTCTAAGTCGAAACACAATTTTCTAAGACCCTTTGTTCATTGACCTAGTGGACATTGTTTTATCCCAAGAATTTAGAGCACCTTCGATCTCGCAACTGTTCAAATTGCCTTACTTTGCAAGAGTGCCCGAGGTAGTACTCCTTCTTCTCCCTCTTCCACTTTTTCCACTTGGCGATTCCAACGGTCCAGGACCTCCTCTTCCAGAATCCATCATACCCATGCCATGCATACCCATTCCACTAGGCATGCCCATACCCATATGCATACCAGTAGGTGGCATCGGTTGTGTCGGGCTCAAGAAAGTTGGGGTCATGCCATCATTCGATGAAACCGACCCTGGGCCACTCATACCAACCATCGGAGGTGGACCCGCTTGAGTTTTCATAAACCCTCCTGGACCTCCAGGGAAATTTGGTTGCACACCAGGAAGATTTCCAGGACGAGGTCGTTGGCTTCCAGTTTGATCCATAGGCTCTTGTGTCTGTGGGGTGTTGCTTGTTAAAGCTAGTTGGTGTGACCCAGTAAGATATTGATAAGCGGGATCAGTGTTTCGTTCCATAAGAGGTGGAGAAAGGAAGATATCTTTGCTCGGTTCGGTTTCTTGACCTACGAGGCCAGGATGGGGGAATTCGTTGTAGTGGGTATGGAAGAGAAGTCGCATGACGTATTTTTGTAAAAAGTGAGGGGATTTGTCCAAGCGGATAGCCTAAATTTGAATGGGTTTAGTTGAAACTTATAAAAGTGTTTCATAGCCGAATGGCTAGCGTATTGGTCTTTCAATACGATCCAGGTTCGAAATCCTGCCCGTGCCAAAATTTTTTGAATTTTTATGATTTTTTGTCTAATTTTGGAGCGATCTGGGATTTGAACCTATTCCATTCGTACATAGAATTTCCAACGCTGTAGCCACTCGTCTATTAACAAGTGTATTTGGTATCTTTTTAAATTTGACACTGTGGCATGGTGACCGTGCCATTGTAGTATCTTTCTTACCGTAACAGGAACCCTCCCGGATCTTCCTTGTACTGTCGAGATATTCGCCACTGCTGTTTGTGTTGTCTTGACACTTTTTTGAGGAGAAGTAGTCGTAAATGCATCCCATGCCGATAATTCCGCTATCGTTTTTGGAACCGGTAAAAGTTGCGCCAAACAATGTAATTCTGGTGGTATCATTCGGTCTATCACTTCTTTCTAAAAAAATATTGATTTAGTATTTTCAATTTTATAGTCAGATAGTGAAAGAGAGGTTCCTAAAAGTAGTAATGTGCAGAGATTTTGACGATTTTTTTTCAATAAAAATCTTCATTGATTTGTCTATATTTACCTTGATCTTGATGACTAGTTTGTTATAAGTACTATTCAAGCGATTTCTTTGAATTTCAGCTTTTTTGTCAGTGTCAGTAAAACTTTGTGTAGATGATGGACCATTTGGCATACTCATCTCTCCAATTAGAATAGTTGTAAGCATATCATAGCAGGCATCGAAATATTCTCGTTCACGATCTGGTGAGATAATTCCATAGAACATTAGCTAAAAAATAATTCAATCTGATGCACTGTGGACTAAAAAATATTGCCTCATAAAATTTTATACCTGAAACAATGCTAGCATCCAATCCGACGAATTTGAACTATCCTTCACATAATCAAACATTCCACCAATCAAATTCAACCTCAACAACAACCCTTCTCGTTCTAACCCGAATGTACTTTGATATGGCACTGTTAGATCCTTCTCGCTAACTTTCTTCACTATCCCTTGAATGTACTTCAACACCGTATTCACGAGTTGATCCCTTTCTTGGTCTTCCGAGTTCAAACAAGTCAAGATTAGGTTCAAGAATGGTTGTTGGCTCAACAGCCAGATGATTTGTTTTTCACGAGCCGCGTCGTTAGTGTCGTTTGTGCTGGGAGCGAGTAGGGTTGCGGCTTCTTTAAGGAATTTGGCTTTGACGGTGATTGGGGTGAATGAATTTGGAATGTTGTCTGGTTGTGGAATGACGTTGACTAATGGGGCTACCAGCCAATAGCAGTCGATTTGGGAGAGTCTAAACAAAAAATTATTCAAACAATGTAAAAAAATTTTCAGGGGAGGAAGAAGGAAGTGTGGGTCACTTTTGAATCATATACAAGGCTTACCTAAATTGACTTCCAGTCAACATCGTTGACAGCTCTTTTCCTTCTTTGTAGGAATTTATGAATAAATCGCGACAGCATTTTCCAATTTCTCCAAATAAAGCATCAGCAGCTATGGCATTTTGTTGGGCATGTTTTGGAGAGCCCTCTGGTGCAATTTCTTTGATCATCAATTTTAAGTCATAGAATGTTGCTCTGATGTTCCATACATTTAGTACTGATAGTAATTTGTCTAAAAATAGAGGTAGATTAAAATTGATCATAGTGGCGCAGTCGGTAGAACAACATTGTTTTATTTTCGACAAGACTGCCTAGTTCGATCCCAGTCGTATCAAGTATGTTAATAAGATTATTACCTATCAAGCTCTTTTTCGAATTCCCATTACACACCATAAGCTGCTGCTTGATATGCCTCTCATTCCTTCTTCTCAACCCTATCCTGATCAACTGCTCTCCAATAGCGTTGTTCCTCAAAATCGAGCAATTGAACGGTTTCAATGATTCTTCTTTGCTCTCACAGACTCGGAATACCCGTTGTGTGACCCATTCTTGTTCACACATTGCTAATAAAGAGCATTTGCATATTGATAATAGATAGTTGATTTTATATGAATCTTCTTTTTCATTTCGAGCAATCCGTTTTGCCATGTCACTGAGGACAGAAACAGCGGAGAGGAGTGGGAAGATACAGACGTCCAGTTCACGGATGTGGATGATTCGGAGGGCTCGGAGATCGGCATTTTTGGTGATGAGTTTTTTGGGTTGGGAGCCTAAAGTTTTCGATTAGACATGAGGGCAAAAAACGGATAATACGAATGGGTCAGATCTACAGGGTGGCGCACAAAAAATCGGACACTTAAAAAATTTTAAATATAGTTTATTTAGCAAAAAACAGCAACAATAATCATTCAAAATGACTTCCTTAAAAGTCCCACTAAGCCTAAGCCTAGGCTTAGGCTTAGGCTTAAGATTTAGGCTTAAGGCTTAGTGGAACTTTTAAGGAGGTCATTTTGAATGATTATTGTTGTCGTTTTTTGCTAAATAAGCTATATTTAAAATTGTTTAAGTGTCCGGTTTTTTATGCGCCACCCTATGGACCCCGACCTCTGGACCTTCTATCAGAGATATTCATCATTTTATTTTCTGAGAAATCGGTCCATCCTTGATCGACTCTGATCCCTGAAATCGACTTTAACCTACCCCCATGATAAGCAGAACTCAAATGAAACGGCTCATCCGTTCCACACACCAAATTTGTCACTATCAACAATGCCAAACACAAGCCACCAGCTGACCCTTCTATACTCGATTGTTCCGGTTTATCTTGTTTTTCTTTAATAATCTGCACAAAGACACTATGTGTCAGCCGGACGATTAATGCATGTGTGCTGATGACATATTTTGAGCATAGCAAGATTATAAAGGTGGCCAATGGATAATGTGTAGAGAAATCTTCAGCATTGACTTCAGATAAGAGATCAATATACCCGTTGGTCGACACACTTGAATAGCAAAGTTCTTGGATGGCTACATACCATTCTGAGGAGATTTGTTTTTGGGCGGATATGTGGCCGCAGATATTAGCTAGTTCGCAAAGTCTAAATTTATAAATTTAGGATGGAGAAAGGAAAAAATAGGTCTTTCTCCTTTAATCAATTCCTCATGGTTAAATCCTGCCTTGTTTCAATCAGTTTTTTCGAGAAAAATTTTCAACCAAATCCAATTACCTATCAAAATCCACACAATTATTTTTTGTATCGACACAATTCTTCGCCGCTCGAAACGCATTTACAACAAAACTATATTTCGTATGTGCATCTTCAATCGACGGCAGATGCAATTTATAATCATGATAACAATAAAATCTTCTCGGCTCATTCAAATAATCCGTAAAAAGAGCTCGATTATAATTGAGTTTGTCCGCTTTGGCATTTTGACCACACTCGGGAAAAATGGCTTTGAAATCTTCGAGTCTTCCCATGAGGGGCTGATCATGTAGGCTGGCATTAAGAAGATCGTTTTTGGCATGGAAGACAAAAATGGCTACTGCTCGTGCCCAACTGGTGATGGGATAGCCTTTGGCTATGAGTTCTTTTTCAACAACGCGATAGAGACTGAAATTTTTCAGGAGTTAGAAAATTTTACAAGCAGTCCAGTTCTCGGAGCTTGGACATAATGGATTTAGACTTAAAAAGGATATGTTTTGGGGACTCGGAAACCCTTGGGCTAGCTGGACCTTCAAAAATTAGTTGCTTGGTCCTTCAAAAAAACCTTACATGAGGTTCTCTAAACAATGTCTGTTTTTGGGAGGGGAGGGGGTCAAACCCAAGGATTGAGTTATATTTTTATAGTCAGAGAACTAAAAATAATCATCCTACCCATTGACTATTGTCGAAGCTTCTTCCATATATAAAAAGTGGAAGTAATGGTCAGCCAAATAAGCTACTAACACATAACTTAACTGACAAGCTACTGTGCCAGGTATACAATCACTTCTAAAGCTGCTGATTTTTCTTTCTACTGCTATTAATAGTGGCAAGAGCTAAAAATTAGCGCATTTTATTTTACTTAACGCATTTTATTATACAGGGTGGGCCAGCTAAGTTTTCACACCAATGACTTGTCATTAACTCATGAACCATGGCAAATTTTTTGATGCAGTTTTTTAAGTTAGATTGGCTAGATATCATTAAATAAGGTGAATTTCGGCAAAAAATAAAAATTCGCCAGGGCTCCTGAGATAATGACAAATCATTAGTATGCACACTTAGCTGACCCATCCCGTAGTCTTACTTCAACAGCTAATGTGATTATGCCATAGTAATTTTGGCAGGTTTCCAACATGCCTAACAATAAATCCAAGCATTCGGCAGTTGGTAATAAATAGGCATTGTTCAAGAGAAAATCTTGGATTAGCTCAATGAAGCTTTCTGTGCACCAACCACAAATTACGACTTGATCGTAATAGGTCTGGGCTCTAAAAATGGTATAAGATTTTTTATATCGGGGTGAGGGGGGGCATGGAGTGTGTTTGTGTGCTGAGTTCCTTTTATCAAGCGAGTTAAAGATCCAGAACCTGGGGACCGAGCATCTCCGGTGCTCTGGGAATGCTGTACTACAATGAAACTAATGTAAAAGACCCCCCGCATTTTCGAGATTTAAAAAGTAAAAACGTTTCGACGGGAGAGGGGAGTTGACTCTCTCACTACTGACTTATTTAAAAAATCTCCTTACTTAAACTTTGATAGCGCTTCATTAACTCCATCTTGACTAACTCTTCTTTTAAACCTAACTTCTTTAGAATTCTCGAAAAATTCCACATTTATCTTCTTTTGCCATATCCGACAAATCTCTTTCGCCACCTTCTTCAACTCTTGCTTAGCCTTTTCTCTTTCATCCGAAATTCCATGCAGCACTATAGCCCTTTGATTACATGCATCTCTCATCTTTTCGGTTTGCTCTATAGGCAATTGGATCAGAAAACGGTCATGGATGGTCATTTTGTTGACTGAGTCAAGGAGAATGTGCTCATCTTTTTCATCGTCAAGTAGGTTGGCGACGTCGATTGATGGAGAGGAGACAGAGCCGGGAACGGAGGAGCCGGAAGATGAGCTTGAGCTACCGGATGAAGAGGAGCTAAAAAGTAATTTGAAAGAATATATGGGAGAGAGTTTGACATAAAAAGTTTTGGAGCTACTACGCCTGAGGGACTTATATATAATAATGAATAAAATGCCGAAGTAAAAACGTCAAAAATTTTTTTACCCATTCGAATCTGTTTTATACCCTTTTCATAGATCTGAAAAACCACATAAAAATGGTTTGGATTAAGAAGATATAGGTAAAACATGCTTTACACAAAATTTTTCCATTCCTTCCAAATATCCTAGTTTACCTTGAAGCTGGAGCTGTTGTTGGTATGAATGAGATTATAGCCGGATTTGGTGGAGGAGCAGGTTTTTCTTCGATAGGTGTTGCAATAGAGGGGTCAGCGGTTGAATCTGGTTTAACTGGTTCCTTAAACTTGGACATAACAGGTTCTTGATAGTTAAGTTTTCCACATCGTAAGAGAGCTAAAAATTTCCATATAAGAATAGTGGATATAGGAGGTTGACGGATTAGAGGGTTGGTGAAGGGAGAGGGGATACTAAAATTTAAACAAAAAATAATATTTCTGGTATAATTGTTGATGACATTTCTTATTCGTTCGAAGGTGTACAATTTTTTTACTTCTCACATTAGGACACCCCCAATTGGACACATGATGGTCCCTAGTGAAATGGATGATTTAAGGAGGGGGAGTGGTTCAATTCTTACCTCTAATATAAGCCTCATGACTAAACAACCCAAATCTTTGCAGTTCAAAAAACAGTAGCATAAAATTTGCAAACTCTTTATGGAAATTCTTCCCTTCTGGAACAGGACTTTCTTTGGTCACAAATTCCACCAGAATATCTTGAAGTGGTTGTCTGCCAAATGACAGGGGTGAGTTTTTAAAATGCCTTAGCCGCATTTCGAGTAGTTTACATACAATTATAGCTCTATAGGTTCCTTCTCTTTCTGATGTTATTGCCCATTGGAGGAGGATTTTTACTCGTATTGCGGTTTCGTGCTAAAAAAGAGATTATATACTCTGTCCAAAGTCCAACGTTGGAGTACCATAGCCTAGTGGCTAAAAAGACAGACTATCAATATGTAGGTGCGGATTCGATCCCGCCTGGGTAAAGAGTATAAATAAGTGCAATTTTACCTCAAACTTTTCTTTAGAATCCAATCTAAACACATGTACATATAACTTCTGAAAAGCTTTTGGCTCATTTAACACTGCCATATCCAATGCTCCCAAAATATTACACGTCACATCCACTACTTCTTCTAAAGTTGGAATTTCCATTTCAAACACACAACTTTTTTAAAATCTCTTACCGAATCCAATTTGACTAGGCGGATTCAATGACCAATGATTTTCAACATTTCTACTCCTTTGTTTAATCTCTTCCATTCTAGCATTGATCAAAAAGCGGATTTTCTGTGCAGTTTCGTCATTTCCCATAGGATGTAGATCTGCTGGACATGGAAGTTGATCGAGAGGAGAGCCACATAGTTGATAGGGGATGGTTTTTGGGTCGAAGGGGTTCCATATGAGCGCAGAAGAGCAGTCGATAATAATAGCTTGTAGGATGGCAAAACAGGTTAGGACGATGGAGCGGTGGTGTTGGCAATTAGCAAGTTCGATAAAGCAGTCATTTGCGTTTCCAGTTGCGCTGAAACTTGTCGATTAGAAAAAAAAGGTTGAAATACTGGCTTCTGCCCTTCCCCCTCCCCAAATACGTAGTTGGCCGTCATGAATGAAGGGGCCACTTTTCTGATAGAAGTCATTTTCGGAGAATAATTTTTTCGAAAATCGGACAAAACGTCAGAGGGTGTACCCCCTCTAGCTACGTCCTTGTCTGGGGGTACAGCTTGAGAATCCAAGATAGCTGGGTTTTTATTTTTAGTTTTGAAAAAATGTGAGTTTTTTGAATGGTGGAGGCCAAGATTACTCCACCCCCACTACTAATTTCCATCTTCAAAGCCTCTATTGAAAAATGATCGAGGCCTCGATCTCCTATCATATCACTAAATCTCCAAACTTAGAGGATAATTTTCCAATTTTCTTACTTTCTCTTCTTTTCAAAATCTTTCTTATACTGCTTCAATCTTGAAGCCAGTACGTATGCATATAGTCTTGACAATATAATATTTTGTGTTATAATATCAATAAATTGGGATACAAAAATCACCAAAATTCGAAAAATTTGTGGCTTATCCGGTGGAAAATTTGCATATTCGTTTAACAAATCACATAAATCCATAAGAAATTCTTGTCGATCGAGAATGCCTTCCTAAATATAAAAATGGTCAGTATTCATAGGTCGGCAGGGGGGGGGAGCCTCCCCTGACCCACTCATTCATGAACCCAAAATTGAGGGGGAACCACCTCAGCGGGGTCCCCCCACCTTGCCGACTTATGGTCAGGATGGCCCAGAAATAATCCCTTTCCTGACTTTACCTCAAAAGCATGCTTGAAAAGACATGCAAAATATGGCCATCGACTGTAAGATATCGAAGCATTTTCATTTTGAGCGGATGCAGCGATTTTTTCTAGTAGATCTCTAATATGTTTAATACCGAGTTTGGAGAGTTCTAAAATTGAATAGATCATAAATTTATATTTTCATACGTACCCAAAGAATAATCCGAAACCGACATTTTCTTGCTCTTCTTCTGTTGATCACACATACAATCTCCAAATTGACTAGCTTTCAAATACCATATAGCTCTATCAATCGGCACTTTATACTGATAGATCACATCTAGGCTTTCTTCCCGCTTTTTGAATAAAGGGATTCGGTTATTTGCAGCAGCTTGACGGTCGGTTGTGGCTTTTGCAATAAGTTTTTGGAGAGATTTTCTTGGTGAGGCCAGTTCTTCGAACCATGCTGGCCATGGTTGTCGATTGGGCTCTTTTCTGAAGCACTAAAATTGGAATGTTTTAGAAATGCTAAAAACTCTTTTTTGTTGCTAAAAATGGTATTTGTTGAATAGCCACGGCGCACCAAAGAGGAAAAGGTGGGAGCAAAGGTAAAAAATAGAAAAGAATGTCGCCAATCGATTCAGCTCGCCGAGTGTTTCAAAACTAATACCATATGGAGTTTTTCCCATGGCCGAGTGGCTAACGTGCTCGGTATTAACTCATAGGGTACGAGTTCGATCCTGCGCCCTAAAGTCATTTTTTTAAATTTTATTGTCAAAAACCATAAAAATTGTTTCATATCCATATTTTTATGTGGGGGAACATGGCGGCACTAATATTTTTCCTTGAAAATTTTTAGAAAAGTTGGAAAAAAAAGTTTTAGATTTTTCGATATTTCCAACTTTTCCAAAAGTTTTCATGAAAAAATATTAAGCCATCGTATTCTCCGCATAAAAATATGGATATGCAAAAATTTTCATGACTTTTGACAACAAACTAACAAAATAACCTTAGGGTGCGGGATCGAACCCCGCCTTATGAGTTAATACCGAGCACGTTAGCTACTCAGCCATGGGAAAAACCCAAAACCCCATGATATGGTATTCGTTTTGAAGCTCTCGGTGATCTGAGTCGATTGGCGACACTCTTTTTTATTTTTTACCATTGCTCACGCTGTTTCAACTTTTTGAGTGCCGTGTAGCTAGTGGCAGTGCTGTATAAAGACGTGCATTTGGAGGACAATAAGAAAAGTTGTCGAAAGCAAGGGGATAAAAGTTATCATAGGACAAAAATTTTGATTACTCCCTCCCCCTTCCCCTCCCCATCCATTAATGATTTCCTCTCCCCAATCCATTAACGTTTTGTTATTTTCCTCTACTTACTGGATAATTATAACTCTCTGCTGATATATCTTTTGTTCGCTTCTTCTGCAAATTGATCACATCCAGTTCAACTTTCTTGCCCTGGAATAAATGTATAGTTTTGACAATTTTATAGAGACCATCTTCACCAATTCTTTCATCAAACCTCTTGGTCTAAATGTTAAAAGTATATGAAAAATTAAAAATGACGATACTTCTTGTATTCGTTTTTGTTCTATTGAAGATCTTTGATTATGTGAGATTTGGGGGAAGGCTTGTTCATAGAGGCTTAGCTAAAAAGAGGAATATTAAAATTTTTGGTATTTACAGGATCTGTGCTTATTTTATAAAATCCTGGAACTTAGTTTGTGTAGAAATCTATAAACTTGTCTCCTAGAGGATGGTTTGAAAAGCTTAGGCTTGTGCTTATTTTATAAATCTTTCTCGAAATGGAAGGAATGTAGAAGTATCATACTAAGCCTAAGAGGGAATCTATACTCACTCGCGAGTGCTGCGAGTAAGGTAAATTTACTCGCAGCGAATGCTCGCGCGTCTCTTGCTACACTTGACTCGCGAGTTACTCGCAGCGGGCTTTTTTTTACGTAGGTAGCCCCTGTTTGGATTAAATTTCTTTTTGAAAAAATTTCCTAGAAAATTTAAAAAAATTGATTTCGAGTAAATCTTATGTTATCGCATTTCGAAATCCGATTACAAATTATGATATTGGTCCGAATGAAAATTCTTGATCAGACGACACGGATGGTCGAGTGGGTAACAGGCTCCTCTATGTTTGAGGGGGCCAGACTCGTGAGGATTCGAGTCCGGCCTCCCTCTCTGACTGGATTTTGCCTATAATCCTACTCGCAACCTTTCGTTCATCGAAACATTGCGAGTAAACTCGAGCGAGTAATAAGTATAGCTGGAAGCAGCGAGTACTCGCAGCCCTTGAGAGTAAATTCAAACCACTCAAAATCGAAATGTAGCTGGAGACGTTGCGCGTACTCGCACCGCGAGTGAGATATAGATCCTCTCTAAGCCTAAGCATTTAACCTTTTAATTCCCTTTTAAATTTGTTCAAAATCTTTAACGAGTTCAAAAAATATACAAAATTATATTATTTTACGCTTCAAAATAGAAACTATATTTATAAAACTTACTCTCGGATTAAAAACAAACGAATCATGTTCATGATTTATTGCCGGTAATACAAACCCTTTCTTCAGCCGATCCGCACTTAAAATATCCTCTTCCTGTTTAGGATCTTGTGGATAAACATCTGGCACAATCCCAGCTTTTTTATCTCTCCTTTTTGAAGGAATTCTTTTCTCGGATGGGTTAAGTTGGTGCCAGCTATTTATGTTATAAGTACTGGCTTTCATACTTGATCAATTTAGATGAAATTATGAAAAGATAGTCATTTTACCCAAGTTTCTATAAAAAAAGTGTTTTTGACAAAATTTCTATACACATTAAGGAAATTTACAAAAAATCGATATAAATTATATGGACTAAACTTTGGGTAGACTTCGATTGATCCATTCAACTCTGAAAAATGCCTGGTTTGGGCAGTTGGCCAAAAAACTGTTCAAGTTTTCGTTATGATAATATGACCATTTCAAACATGCTATGACTGTTTCAAATATGACAATTTCAAACATCTTACTCTAGTTGAGGGTTCATCTTGATAGTTTTCAAATGTTAAAAATTATTGAATTTCAAGAAAGGGTAGCAAAGTTTTTGAGAGTACAGGGTGAACGTAGATAGTATGTCCCCTAATTGATTTTCATAAAGATTTTTTTCATAATAGAATTTTTTTCACAAAAAGTGATGTTCTATAAAGTTGTACCTGAGATAACGACGAACAACTAACTTTGTAAAACATCACTTTTTATGAAAAATTTTCTGCTTGAAGAAATGCCTTATGAAAATTAATCAGGAGCACGTTATTTATGTTCGTCTTGTATATGCAATGCTTTGCAAAATTTTATTATGTTACTGGGAGCCCAAAAATGGCAATTTTTTAAATTATTCACCAACATAACCCTATAGAAGGTTTTCTATTCGAGAAATAGATTGCGCGGATTGCCGGACCTTGAAAATGCTTCCCTGACCTTGTATTAGCATATTTTTTCGCTTCAATACATACATCTCTTCTCTGAATCAGAGTCAAGGAAGCGTTTTCAAGATCCGGGAATGCGTCAATCGATTTTTCTCATAGAAAACTCCCTATAGGGTTATTTTGGTGAAAATTGCCCAAAAATCGCAAATTTGCCTTTTTTAGGCACCCTGTAAATAAGAAACTAGAGTTGTACGGGATCGAGACCGGGAGTTCCGATTTTTCAGGTCCCTGTCCTGACTTTTGCCGCTCCCATTCCATTTTTTGTGGTATAGAGGATCAGTGAAATTTCGAAACAGCCCAATTCCATCGGAAATCGATTTCCCCTCTCGAAAAAACTTATAGTATAAAGTAAAAAAGACGGTTTCGCTTAAAATTTGGTGAAATAGAGCTATTTCTTCCTATAGGTACCATTCCCCGACCCCATAAAAATAGCAATAACAGCCCAAAAAGTGACACCCTTATAAAAACTTCAAAGGAGTGCTAAAGATATATTATTAAGACTAGAAAAATTGTTTCCTACATGATTTTGGGTGTTTCCATTTTTTCAACTTTTAGGCGCCGTGAATGTGTTAATAAAGTTCAAACTTTTATGAGAATTTTTACTTAAAGATTCTACAATCACTAAATACAAATTTATTACAATTAAACTAAATTAAAAGATTTTGTCTTGATTGCCCATTTGCTTGCTTCAAAGCTTCTTTCATCGCTCTTTGCCTTCTGAGTTCGGCAACCGGGACAACTGGTCGATAAATTGTGAAAATCACTCCGGTTCCCACAATAGTCAAGAATATTACAATGCTGATGCCAAGTGCAAGCATGTAGCCTTGGCTTACTAAAAATCTTAAATTTTAAACAAGTCACGTTTAGATGCTCTTACACTCAACATTCCCAAAAGAGCTTCGTTGGAAAAGCGAGACTGGTATTTCTGGATAAGATGATAACAGTATTCCTCCAATAATTAGTGTGATTCCATAAAAGTACCAGGTTAAGAGAGCAAATAGCTAAAAGGATAAAGTTCGTTTTAAAGACATAAGAATTTTTTGGATACTTATTTTAGGCTGCGCACTAAACGCCTCGAACAGGTGGTCGAGACGCTAAACTAAACGTCTCGACTTACCACTGATGCGAGGCGCTAAACGTCTCGAATTCGAGACGGCATCTCGAATTCGTCTCGACCTCGTTTGAATTGGTTTGTATATTGACACGAAAACATGATTTTTTAAAAACGTGTCCAAATGGGTCGAGCGATAGCTCTTATTAGTTCTATCAAGTAATGTCTTACCAATAGTCCCACAGCAATTTTATACAAAATTTTTTGTTTAAAAATAGCACTGCATTTAGCCAGTGCGTAAGAAATACCAAAGCATGTAAAAAGTATAATACAAATCGCAATTTCATACCCAGTATGTTGGTTAACGATCGCAATTAGCAATAAAGCTAGCCATAGTATAGTCGCTGATATCCATAAGGCATCTCCAATGTACTAAAAATTTTATCGTGGATGATCAAATATATCGATGTGAAATGGCTTTATCCAGAATAGGGATAAATTTTGCTCAATAGTAGAAAAATGGAATTTTTCATATTTTTGTCCTTATGGGGGCGGGAATCATAGGTCGGCAAGGTGGGAGAGGATCCCGATGAGGTGGTCCCCCACCATCTCATTAAATTCGGCTAAAATTTTAAAAAACGGACCTTTTTTAGCTTGAGATAGTCTTCTGACACCCAATTTTTATGGACCACCTCATATGTTCGGCAGATGCCATGAGGTGGTTCCCCCTCAATTTTGGGTCCATGAATGCGTGGGTTAGGGGGAAGACTCCCCTCTTTTCCGACCTATGGTGGAAATTCCTTCTCATACTATTTCACACTTAAAGTTGGACATCTTCAATTTATTAATAAACAAATTACCTTTTGTATTCCCATCTAAAACCCGGGAAGTTTTTTCGCACACAACAGAATACAAACGTCGCAGCTGAGATTGTCCGGACTTAAAGCTTGGTTAAAAGCATGAAACTGCCGCAATGCAAACAAAAAGCAACTTCAAGAGTTTTCTTATACATGCGGAAAAAGTAGGTGTAAGTTGAACCTCTTATGAAGAGTTTTACTGGCTTTTAACATATGATCTCAATTTAAAAATGCAAAAAGTGGAAAAATTTATAAAAAATAAAATTTAACACGAAGAAAAAAATTCATACAATAGTACCGAGAGCCGAGCGCTCCGCGCTCGGGGGACTGTGGCTCCGAACGGTACAACCGAGCGAAACTCCAAGTTAAAAATGTATTAGTTATTACTAATATTTTGTTTAAAATCAATCCCTGCTATAGCTGACTTTTTTTGAACATTTTTTTCTCCGATTTCGATGATTTTGGTTCAATCTCTCATCGTCCCCTACAACTTTTGCAATCGAGCTCCGGATTTAAATCAAGTGTTCTCGAGATCCACATGTGTTTCAAATTCACAAAGTCTGGCTTTTTCAGGTTTTTTAATAAAAACATCGTATATAGGGGTAATTTTGTCTGAAAAACACGAATCCGGCTTTAGTTTTGACAGAGACATTACGAAAAGGTCAGAAAAATGGAAAATTTTTGTTAAAGTGAAATGATTTCCGGCAAAAACATTTGGTCACCGGTGGGATTCGGACTTGCGCGCTCATAGTCAAAAACCGTGAACACTACCACTCAGCCATGGTGAAAAGCTGAATGATAAAAAATTTTTACGCTATATTCATATTAATTTTAAACTAAGAAATATAGGGGTAATTTTAATTTTTTGGCTAAAATTTGCTCATAACTTTTTTATTTGAAATCCAATTTGGCTAAAAATTATTTTATTTTAATCCTGAGACTGGGAGAAACCGATCCATGTCAAAAAAATCGAAAAAGAAAAATTTCGAAAAAATTTCATTTTTCCTTTAGGGGACCAAGGGGTCGAAAAAGTTTCTGTTAAACTAGAAGGCCAATACTGAAAAGTCGGTACCCTCGAACGTCGTATAGCACTTGAAGAAAATAGCTCTAAAGATGTCTTGAAGGCATAATTCAAGATATAGAAAGAAAAAGCCTCACATAAGCGGTTAAAATGCAAAATACCGCATGTGAAAAGCTTATATGTTTTGCACTAACAAGATATCTAACAAGTTGGAGAAGCTTCCAAAATCCATAAACCTTCAACTTTGAACCGGGTCTATCTCCGTTGGCTTGTCGAATCAGTCTATATTTATTAAACTAAAATGGCTAATTTTTTCATGAAAGTCAATAATCCGATGAGAAAAAAAGTTTGTGCGGAGGGAAATTTCTATTCAGGAACCATGTTTTAAGTCAACTCTGTCCATAAATCTTGTCTATTGGCCGAATGCTTTTTATATTCATATTTCTAGTCTTTGAGTGTATGAGCCCTTCTCCCAGTCTATCTTATCCTTGTAGTAATAAGCCTGTCCTGTTGCAATTTTATGGGCTGTCAATCGATTGATCGCTCCCTCAAATTTCTTTAATAATAAATTTACTATTACTATACATTTAGCAATGAAATTAGGTGAAAGAATTTTATTAGACGATATTGCTAATGGATTAGAAGATGTGGCGATTCCGGTAGTAAATGATTTAGATGATGATGGGCCACCAAATGTAAGATAATTTGCTCCAATCTCCACAATATCTCTTCATTTTTATCTCTGAACTGTAATTCCTTCCCTTTCTTCCCCTCACTTCTATTTATTAAATTTGTGGAAGGGGGTAGATATTCCATACGACAATCTCCGAATAGTAACAAAATAGTTCAAAATAGTGACAAGCATTTTTTGGGGCAAAATTTACTATTTTTTCAACAAAAATGGCCAAAATTTTCAGCAAAGTTAGGGGGTACGGGGGAGTCACTAAGTCACGGTGATATAGCGACTTAATGCCCAAAATAGTGATAAAAATCACTAATTAGTGGCTTTATGGAAGCCCTAGGGGGAAAAAGTTTGTCATAATATTATTCTAATTCCCCAAATCCTTTTAATGATGAACAGATAAAAGTTTAGATTGTTTATCTTCAAAAGAGGAGAGCTTTACCTATTCCGGATGATAATGGAGACAATTTGGTAGAATATTTGAAGAAGGAAAGTGAATCTTGCCCTGGATGTCAATGTGAAGTTACTATTTTAATTAATTTTTTTCTGAACAGTTTTGATTTACAAAGTTCATTTCTGCAGAAAAACAGAATTCTATTCTTTTTAATCAATCATAAACTGGAAACCGAGCTCGGCATCGCTTCTGAGCTGCTCTCGAGCGTCGATTCGTCAATTATTTATAGGCGTCGACTTGTAGTGTGACCTGTAAATATGCGAATTTTGGAGGATGTATAATTACCGATACTTTAAAAAACTAACATTTTTAACGTGAAATTTGGCCGATTTGACCCTTTCGTGCGCTCAAAATCAATAAATTCTTTCAAATTCGAGTTCCCATGTCGAAAAATCCCCAAGTACAAAAAATCAGACGATTTGGAGGAATTTTTGAAATTTCGATTTTGTCACCTTGGTCCCCCATGGGGTAAAAATCGAAAAAAATTTTTCACAAAATTTCATAAAAGTGGTTTCAAATGTCTTAAATCTCAAAATTTTGCCCTGATCACGATGACATATTGTGTGTTTGCACCTTCAAAAGTTAGACGCACACACATTACAGGTTTTATATAAGAAGATTTGTAAACTTACTTCTTCTACACTGTCACTATTTATTCAAGTTATGTTTTTTAGGTAATTGTAACGATATAAGCCAATGTGCTTGTCGAACAAAAACAAATGAAGAAATTGATAGGTGGAATAATCTTTGGAAGCAAACAACAGTATGTTTTCTGATTATAGACATAGCATAAAAACCCATTTCAGAAAAACAGAGCAAATCCGTTTGCTGAATTTCCTCTTGCTTTTTATGAGTGCAATGATAATTGCTCTTGCCAAAAAGATCAATGCATAAATCGTTTAGTACAGAAGAAAATTAGGCTGCCTTTACAAGTATGCAAAATGCAAATTAACATAACGTTTTCACAGAGATCTCAAACCCAAAATTTTAGATCTTCAAAACTCCAAAAATGGGCTGGGGCATTCGCTGTGCACAAAACATTCCCAAAGCCACATTTATTGCCACCTATACTGGTACCATCCTCCAACGAGGATTCATGAAAAAGTTAGAACTCTTGCGTGGTAAATTAATTTCCGGCAGTTATATGGCCAAGCTAATCAATATCGCCGAAATCTACAATAAAAAGCCGGGTGAATTTTCCACAATCATGGATGAATGGGAATTTGGTGTTGATGGCGGTTTTCCCGTAAATGGACCCAATCCAGGAGGGAATGTGACTAGGTTTATAAATCATTCTTGTGAGCCGAATATTATTTCAAGATTGGTTTTTATTGAGACACATGATACGAGATTGCCACATTTGGCATTTTTTGCGTATAGAGATATTGAGGCTGGAGAGGTCTGTTTGTAAGAAATATTTGGAAAAAAACATTTTTAGGAAATTTTTTGGGACTATGCCTATGATGCATCACCAAACTCATCCTTCAATTGTCAATGTGGGACGGAAAAGTGCAGATGGAAGAAAAATAAGGAAGCTTAAATAATATTTACAGGGTGTGAGGAAATTATCCGACCCTCACCCCATTTGCAATTTAGAATACTTTTTGTCATAACTTTTGATAGAAACATCTATATATCATGATCTTGGTCTCATTTTAAAGTTTAGAACGTGAGCTTTAAAATGACACCAAGATCACGACGAATTGATGTTCCTATCAAAAGTTATGACAAAAAGTATCCTACATTGCGGATAGGGAGGGGGATCGGATAATTTCTGTACACCTTGTAAGTGTCTTACACTTAAATAATATTACAAACGAACAAAAATACTAATTATAAGAATAAATTCATGATATATACAAAGGTAGTTCATGCAAGTTCTTATTCAGTTCACATTTTGTATAGTTGAGCTTATTTTGTGTCTTGTAAGGAAAAGAGCCTGTTTATGTTTTTCTCGAATGATCGGCTGATTCGATTATTCGAGGTAAAAGCGGAGTTTGCTCGTTGTTGGTGCCTCAAATCAAAAACATCTTGTTCCATTTTTGGATCCAATGACGCAGGTCGAGCAAAATCCGTCCTTGAAAATGGTAAACAGCTCTACCAAGAATGGGCAAAAGTTTGAAAGCTCAGAAAACAGAGAATAAACATGAAAACAGTCAAAAGGGGCGGTATGCCGCAATACCTCAAGTAGGGAAAAGATTCCGCAGGTTGAGATAGCTAAAAAGAAGCTCGAGACAAGCGTACTGCAACCAGCGTCGATGTTGCGATACGGTTGCCATAAAGACGGCTTTTTGCAAAGAAAAGATAGCAAAAACTATTGGAACTAAATATTATTCTCTCACGGCGGTGTGATACTTGCGGACGGACTTATGCGGACGGGACATTTGCGGACGGACTTTTGTAGATGAGGAAGGCGGACATCTGCGGATTTATTCATGTTTAGCTCCCAGATCTATTTATTATTATTAATATTAAAAAATACAAAAAGCTAAAAAGCTGTCCCCTCCCCCATCCGCAAAATTCCGTCCGCAAGTATCACACCGCCCTCTCACAAGTGACTGTTGAAGCCAGAAAGGCAAGGCGCCTTAGAGGTAAGTCGATTTTAAGTTATTATACTTTAAATCCTTTTAAGTTTAACAATGCATGTATTATCACCAGATTTTGTATGAAGCTCAAGAAAATTTGAAGAAGACACGGATCACACATTGTCCTCACACTTTGTCTTAGAATATATTTCTCGGTGATGACGAAAGCTAGGATAGTAAGAGCTTATAAAATTGTAAGAGCTCATTCGGTTTAAATACCACACCGAAACGGTGGAAATTTCTCTGTAAATGAAAACTTCTGATACCAGCCGGCATTTTATTCTGCTAAACTACATAGCAAAGATACTTTATTCTGTTAAAAAATAAAATAGCACTTGCCTATACAACGTTAACTGTTAATAGTGCTATCATGTACAAACAGTTTTTTTAGTTCATTGACGTCAGTGAAGAAAAAAACTTTCTCATAAAATATAATCATTTCGGATAAATGAACATAAGGACATTTTTTGAAAAATTAGTAAAAAAGAAAGACTTCTTTAATAAAATCGTCAAAAAATAAAATTTTTCTGGTTTTTCACAACAAAAAGTAATTTTTTGTAGTAAAATTTGTTTAAAAAATAAAATTTGCTACCTCAACATAAGGATAAATCTTATTAATAAGGACACTTGGCAACCCTGAATATAATAATTCAGGGTTAAAATGACTAAGATTACTACGGTATATTTTATTTCTATTCCACGAGCTTCATAATTCATTGGTCAAATTACGCTGATGCTGGCTTTCTAGACTTAAAAAACAGATGTTCAAGTCACATAAAATCATCTAACATTCCAA
>JAQGCP010000232.1:0-19417 GCA_034699885.1 Acrobeloides thornei
CAAAATTCACTTTTCCGATTGGTCTGATACTTTATTTGCTTTTAAATTTTACCCTTTGACTCCAATAGCCACTCATTAAAAATATGCCAGTATCATTTGCATTATACCAGGGTAGGAAGCCTCCAAATCCTGGATAGGCTTTGTTAAAATTTTCATAACTTGTAATTTTTCTTGTTAGCTGATCCAATACATATGATTGGACATCACCACCCGAAAGTTCATTACTTGAATTAAAGAAATTTATTGCATAGGGGTTGTTGTCAAGTGCTAAGGCTAATAAGGAGACATGAACTGATTCCTAAAAAAGACAATCCTTGTAAAAGAGTTATACCCAGAGGCAGGCACGTAGCATGAATCCAGGTTCGGAGGGGGGGGGAGTCTATATCTCTTAGTCCCTCTTGTTTTTGGGGTTTTTACCCCTTGGTCCTCCCCCTTGATCATTAGGACAAATTTTTCATTTTTTCGATTTTGGGTGCGGGTCTATAGATAGCGTTGCCAGATGCTTTTTTACAAAGGTTGCCAAAAAATTTTGGAAAGGTTGCAAAACAATTTGCAGAAGCTCAAAAAGGTTGCAGTTGCAATCTGGCAACCCTATCTATAGACCCCTTTGCTCTCCCCCCCCCTACGTGCCTGTCCAAGGGCGTATGTTATGAACTTGAGAGGTAGTGCTTCACTTCAACTCTCCCTAAATTTGGTGATGGAGCTTACAACGGCTCCCTTTTTACAGAGAAAACTTTCATGACCTAGGTGGAATTCGAGCCCACGACCTCTGGTGTACAGGGCCAGTGCTCTATCACTTATCTACAAGATCGCATTAACGAAGGTTTCCAAACCCACTTATGATATTTTTGCACATAACCTCAATTCTACCTTAGAAGCTGCTGAAAAATCATGATGGTGAGCCGGCATTCCAATTCCAGTATCATAATCAATAAATATTCCATCATATGTTACAGCTGACTCCACATTTAACCCTAGCATATGCCTAGCAAATTTCCCTTCCCAATAACTAGCATCCATAAGAAATGCATGTTGAACGTCTGGATTATTAAAAATATCTTGTAAGTTATAATTTTTCATAAAAGCACAATCATCGTAGGTAGGATAAGCAAGTATGAATGGTAAAATCAGGATAAAAGTTATAAGGAAATTCATTGTGGTAAAAAATAAAAATCAGAAATTGATATTTGAACAATTTTGCGTGTAATTCTTATCAGAAATTCTTTATATTTAATTTAGTCGATCAAAGGATGTTAATTAACGGTCCTTTAGTGATAATTAAAATGATAACGTGGTCCTTTAGTGATAATGTGTGATGCTTGAACAATGTGTTTAACAAACTACTCTCTAAAACATGCGAATTAAATATTTTGAATATTTTAAAAAATAGCACAAATTTTCGAAAAATATTCGTCCCTTTTCACCTATGGGGGGAGGGGTGGTATCCTTGCTCTCATGGATCGTCAATCATAAACAATATCATTCATCAAAATTTTTCTCTACCACTATAATTGCTTGGAACCAAGTGTCATAAATTCCTCAATTTTTAACTCAATTTCGTTACCATTTTGCACTATTAAGATTTCGACAAATCATATCTCTTTCCGAAGATGCACAATCGACTTTAAACAATCGCTAAAGACCTAAAATCCTCAGTCTCGAACAGCTGACAAATGGCACCGGCCAGAATTGTCCTCTCTTCACTCATTCGAGATTGTTCACCTATTCGACTCCGACCAAAAAGTCGTACAGTTGTTCCGAACGAAAGATGGACTTGCTCTTCAGTTAGATGTACTAATCAGTTTAACCTTTGGATTTTATTTCAACACGTGTGATTTTTTCTCAGGATTTAAATTTTTTGTGAACTAGGACAGGTGACACTATCGATTTTTCAGATGGGACTAACCTAAGCGAGGAGCTGACAGCTGAGGTGCAAGCGCAAAAAATTAAAGGGAAGTGATGTCGGAGAAGTTTCGTGACAAAGTAAGTTAACTAAATTTTCTTCATTTCAATTTTTTAAATTTTTACTGCGTCATCTTATATAATATTGTAAATATACAGGATTTGAGCACCTGGAGCACGGCGCCTCTTCCCCCGAAATTGAAAAGATGAAAAAATAGTCCCCTCATGTTTTCCCAAAATTTTTGACAAACAATTTCAAAAATCCTAATGGCCCCCCCATTATTATTTTTTATCAAAATTATCCTAAATTTTGCATTTGTTTTAACCAAAATGTAAAAAATCTGCTATTTTTCACAAAAAATTTCATTTTCTGAGCAAGGGGGATCAATTATATTTTTATCGCCATCCCCGAAATTTCGAAGCTCGTATATCATTGCAAATATTTATGCTTTTATATGCTAATAATAGACAAATTTAGCTCGGGTACTTAAGTGACGAACTTGAAGAGATGAATCATCTCCGATCATCAAGCCCACATTCACCAAATGCTGGGAATCGGTCACCTCGACGAACTAGCCGGTCACCTAGACCTCATAAAACGTAAAGACATTATTTAACGCCGACCCTCCCCCTCGCGAGGGTGGGGTACCATTTTGATTTCAGTTAGTGAGTTGGCATATGCCAATATTTTCCGGCTCAAAATTTTTACAAAAAATTTTCCGATTTTCATTTCCTCTCAAATATTAGTCTTCAAAGTGGCTTTCAAAAAATCAAATTTAAAATTTTTATCCCTTTTAGATTCGATTCAAGACCAGAAATCATGTCATGGCCAGCACCTCCTCCACAAACTTCGGTCGTCCGACCTCTACCAAAAACCAATCCTGCTAGAAATTCTTCTGTCGACAACATTGTCCAAGAAAGCTCGAGCCTCTCTGAAGATTCCACAAAACTTTTGACGATGCTAAGAGTGGCAGCTGCTTCTAGTCCAGGTTTTTCGTGCAAGTTTTTATGTCGAATATGCTTGACTAAATATGCCGAATTTTAGTTCCACAGCATGGAAGGGAATCGGAGCTTCGGAGGAAGATACAAAATTTGGAAGAAACCGTGGCGGAATATGAAAGACAAAAATATAATGTTATGGGAACTTTTACAGAATATAGGGAAAGAGTGGCAGAAAGAGAGAGAAAGCTTGAAGCAGAATATTCTAACAAGATTATTGCTCTGAGTGAAGAAGTTTTGAGTGCCAAGAAAGATTTTGAAGCGAGGATGAAAAGTTTTCAAGCGCTACAGGTAAAATAGAATAGGGGACATCCAGTACCGTACCCAGAATTTTTTCATGGGAGTACAAGATCCTGATTTTTATTTAGGTCAAAAACATAAGGGGACCCTTTGGATTTTTTAAACTTTTATGTCCTATGGGGGGGGGGGGTACATGTACCTCTGTACCTCCCTTTCGGTACGGTCATAGGGACATCGAAAGGAAAATCTCTTCTGCCCTCGACAATAACCTGAGGGCACTTACTGATTTTTAAAACTCCAGTAAAATTGCAGAGTACCCCCAAAAAATGACACTTTTGTGATTTTTAGGCAATTTTTTATAAAATTTTCAAGTTGTTTAATTTTCACCAAAATAACTTTTTTTTATAAGGGGATTTTTTGTACGAGGAATCGATTGCGCGCATTTCCAGACTTTGAAAACGCTTCCTTGACCATGTATTAGGCTATTTTCGCTTCAATACACACATCTCTTCCCTGAATCAGAATCAAAGAAGCGTTTTCAGGGTTCGACAATGCGTATAATTGATTTCTCGCATAGAAAACTCTTATAGGGTTATTTTTGTGAAAAATTAAACTTTTAAAAATTTGAAAAAATCGCAAAAAGAGCCTTTTTAGCCCTGTAATATATAATTATAATATCAATTTTTAGGAAAAATTCGAACGCGAAAAAGAACAAGCCCTAGAAAAGTTACGTCAAGAACATCAAAAAGAGATTCAAGTTTTGGAACAAAGATTTTCCGAATCACAACTTCTCAACTTGGAACAAAAGTAGGACAAAAATTTTTAATTATTTGTTTTAAAATTTATTTTTAGATACATAATAGAAATCCAGAGGTTAGAAGAAGAAAGAAAAAGTTTAAAAAATGAAAAAGAAAGACTTGGTGAAACATTTGAGATGAAGCTGAGAAGAGCGCAAAGTTTGTATGAAACAGAGTTAACAGCAGCAAAAATGTTGTACACTAAAGAATTAGAAGCACTTCGAGATCATGAAGACGCTTTGAAAGATGAGCTAGCTGCTAGGTAAAATTTTTAAAATGCAATTTTTTTTACAAAAAAAGACATTTTTTCACTATAATCATCAAAAATGATCATTTTTCTTTAAAAATGCAACTTTTTAACCAAAAATACCAATTTTTACTAAACTTTTAAAATTTTTTTGATAAATCTAATTTTAGACAAGAAGAATTCCATGACCGCCTCCAAGAACTCCAACATCAAGTGCAACAAAGTAAAGATGAAATGGCCAATGCCAAAAATGAAATATCGATAATAGAGAAAAAATTGCAAAATAAAGATGTTGAGGTCCAAATTATCTCAAAAGAAGTATGACCTAAAAATTTAAGTTGATCATAATCATTTTTAGCTCCAATGCGCAAAAAATGCATCAAACGACGCTCTTCGAAAACTTAAAGAAGAAAAAGAACGGTATGAAAAGCTTCAACAAGAATATAAAGATCAAGAAGATGATCTTCGTGAAAAATGCAATACTATCAGCACGGCTGAAGCTACGAAAAATAAGCTTGAAACTACGATAAGAGAACTACAGACTGAAGTTAAAACTTTGAAGAATAAAGTTGACTTTTTGGAGAAGGAAAGGGAAAATTTACAAAGTCAAAGTGAAAGTCAGACTCAATTGCAAAATTCACAAGTTCAAGCGCTTGAAGCTGTAAGTAAAAAAATGGTTGTTAAAGGTAGTGTGCAGGTAATTAAAATTTTGAATTCCCGCCGAAGCCGGTTTTCGTTTCAATATACAGGCTTTTGGCAAAATTCCATTTTTACAAAGGTGTTTAAATTTTCATAAAAGGCGATTTCAGTAATTTTTTATAACTCGACAAGACGAATAAAATGATACCACAATTATCCAATTTGAACATTGTTTAGGGTTATTGAAACGAAAAACTTGATTCATGTTTTCGTTTCTATAACTCAAAACAATGCTCAAATTGGATAATTTTGCTGTCATTTTATTCGTCTCATAGAGTTATAAAAAATGCTGCAATTTTTATGAAAATTTTAACCTTTTTGTAAAAATGGAATTTTCCGCCAAAAGTCTGTGTGTTGAAACTAAAATCGGATCCGGCGAGAATTCAAAATTTTAATTGCCTGTGCACTACCTTTAATTGATTTTTAAAACATCTCTAAAACAGGGTATAGATAGCTGTATCTTGTAGGGCGTCCTTGGTTACCTATAAATGAACAAATTTCATCGAAAACGGATTTTCCTACCTCGAAATAAAGGGGTAGAAAATTCGTTCAAATAGTCAAAATTTGCATATTTTTTAAAATTCACTACAGCGAATCCCTGAAGTCACCAGATTTTGAAATTCGCATAAAATTTTTCTCCATTTCTTCAAAAGTTTTCTCCCTATCTACTGAAAAAACCACATCGAAAAAGCTTTTTGGGAGCCCGAGATAAGGCTTTCCAAAGTCCGATTAAAAAACCGCAAAGACTTAGTTTGTTTCCTAATAATTTACAGGTGCAAGAATTTTTAGGTCTTAGAATCGGTGACAAAAGAAAAAGAAACTACAAAAGAACACTATGAAAAGTTATTAGAAAAAGAACGAGAGAAAGCAGAAGAAAGGGAATATTCCATGAAAAAAGAATTTTCGGCAAAATTAAATGAACTTGAAGAGCAATACAATGCATTACGTGAACATCTAGAGCAAGGAGATACTTTTGGCTCTGACAATGTAGTCAGTTTTAACTCTTAAACGATTTTAAAAAATTGGTAAATTGATTAATTTTAGAAACTTTGGGAAGAAATCGAATGTTTACGATCAGAAAAATCCACATTGGAAGAAGAGGTGTCAAATCTTAAAGACCAGCTTATGAGTGCTGAGCATGAAAGGGTATATTAAAAGATCAGTCCGAGAGGAAAAAAGTTTCCCTTTTTGCTGATAATTGGAAAGTTCATGAAAAATGGAGCATTTTTTGTTTTTACGGCATGTCCTGAATTACTAATGGCTTCAAAATAATCGCGTGTGAAATTTGCGAAATTTGAAATCTGTGTATTACAACGAAAACATGTACGTGCATGTTTCTACAGAAAATTTTAACTTACAACAATTAAAGGTTGTTTATTGAAGCGAGTAATCAAAGTTATCTGATAGAAACATGCACGTACATGTTTTCGTTGTAATACACAGATTTCAAATTTCACCAATTTCACACGCGATTATTTTGAAGCCATTAGCGATTCAGGACATGTCGTAAAAACAAAAAATGCTCCATTTTTCATAAACTTTTCGAATATCAACAGAAAGTGCAACTTTTTTCCATTCAAACTGGTCCTTTAATTTTTTTAATACCTCCAAAAGATCATCCCTGATAAAATTTTAGAAAAATGAATCCAAAGAAGTATCCCTAGACTATATTATAGAGCTACTAAAAGCAGTTGAGAATATTAGAAAAAAGACTGGGCATGTGAGCAGCAATACCCAAAATAATTCTGGTTTGGTGTATGAAGAAGAAAAAATTCTAGATGTTTATGTGGATTCTTTCAGAGAGCAATTAAGGTAGGGCACAATGAAAAATCTGTACTTCCCGCCCCCTTATAATCAGCTGACATAAATGACAGAATTGACATAGAATTCCAAACATGGGTACAACTCTAGGCCAGGGCCAGGACTAACATGAATACCAATCTGGACCAAGATCTTTCAGGCCATTTTGTCTTATTGAAAACTTTTTGGCCAACTAATATATCCATTTGACAAAAAAATTTAGATCAGAATTAACAGATGAAGAAGAAGAAAGAGGCTCGGACCTCATAGTTGTCCTAAATAAGGTATCACAAAAAATTTACTCATCCCATAAAAAATTCAACTTTTAGCTCAGAGAGCTCGAAGAAAACCTTGAAGAGATTGTTCAAGAAAAAATTGAAGCCACTGCTAAGGTTGACAAGCTTGAAGAAGAAAATCGTGTTTTAGTTGAAAAACTACACAAAATACAACAAGAGCAACTAGAAAAATTGCAACAAGAAGGTGAAGATGCTGTATCTTTGCGAGAACAACTTGAAGAACAAAAAAGGCTCTTTGATGAAATACAAGAAAAGGCTACTGTGGCTGAAGGTGAGGATGGGTTGAAAAAATCCCCCAAAAATTTTTGTAGTTGTATGGGGACATCTGGTAAAACAAATTTTGGCCTGCACACAACTGATTTGGTTTGCGCCAAATCGGTCGATCGCCGATTTTTCAAAGTTCAAAAAAAGATATCAAAAATTTTTTAGAAACATTCAACACAAAGCTAGAAACGAAACTCCAAGAGCAAAAAGAGTCTCTAGAAAAACATTACAAAGAACAAATGGATGAAGAAAGGGTTCGTTTACAAAAAGAGAATGAAGAACTTTCTGAACAGCTCAAATCTTTCGATCAAACGAACGAAGAGAAAAATAGTGAAATTAATAGATTAGAGAAAAAGTCTGAACTTTTGGCGGAAGAAATTTCAAAATTGGAAGAGGAATTGGATAAGAAAAATACCGAGTTGAAAAATTTTGGCAAGAAAACTGATGAGTATTTGAGGTAATAATCCCGTTCACAAGTGTAAGAACTCCCAATTAGAGGTGATAAAGGGCCGCGATTTTTTATGGCCCGTCTAGACCATAAAAAACGTGCCTACGGTCTGGAGCAGTGGCTAAGGCAAGGGAGGCAGGAGGGTGTATCCCCCTACGCCTACTCAACCCTTCTCCCTACGCCTTTGGCCTGGGGACATGTTCAGTCCCACCCCGGGTGCCCCCACCCTGCTTCCAACCCTCACCATTCCAATTTTTTGAGAGAGCTGCTTTAAATGTGAGACATTTATTGATTTTTTTAATTTTTAGAAAACGAGAAAAACAGCAAGCATTAGCCCTTGAAAAGAAAATTGTTAATCTTAACAAAGAACATGAGAAAACGATCGAGTTGATTCGACAGCACGAGAAAGAGCTAACTGAAGAGCTGGAAGAAGTCAAAAAGCAAGTTCAAGAAAAACCTGAAGTACATATGGTAGAGATACAAACTGATGATCTCCCGGTACAGGAATCACAAAAAGATAATTCAAAAGAAGAAATTGAAAAATTGAAACAGCAACTAGAAAATATGAAAGCAGTATTAGAGGCAAGTTTTGTATCAGAAAATGTTTTTTAGGGGTCAAACGAAAAATTTTTTAAAAAGTTCATAAAATAGTCGAGTGGCTAACGTATTTGTCAGTTGACCCAATCTCGAATAAAATTTTTACATTTTTTATTCTACTTCATTCTCGACCAGAGTCTGAAAATGTGTCCGGAAACAAGACTTCTTGGACTCATTTGGGTCTCAAGGACTCTGAGTCTACTGGTTTTGGGCCCAGTGAACTCGGATATACTGGATCAGGATTCGTGGGTATAGTGTTCCTGGGACCAAGTGTTAGGGGTCCCTGAGACTCAAAGTCAACGGTTGGGTCCCTACAAGTATAGCAATCCATTTTTGGAGTTAAATTTGAAAAAAATGAATCGATTTGTGTTCTCTCTTTGGGGGAGGAGGGGGGGGGGGTTAAAGGAAAAGAGTAGGGTCGCTAACAGTGCCGGCTCCAGGATTTTGATTTTGGGGGGTCACCTAGATAAAAACTTCATTTTTCTATCGAATCTTGGCCAAAATGCCATTTTTTAAAAGAATTTTTCGGTTGTGGGAGTTATGGCCCATGGACCCTGCTGGCTTCGCTATTGGTCACCAACATTTTAAATTTTTACCTTGAGATTTTAGGACAAAACCAACCTCATTGAACAACTTCAGCAAACAGTATCATCCCAAGGATGTTGCAAAGATTCCGATTGCCATACTCATGAACAACTCAAAAAAGACCGATCGGTAATAAAATTTATTTTTTCCATATTATTTACTTAATTTTTTTAGCAAAGTGTCTCAAGCGAGCATGTAGCAATGCATACCAAAGCTGCCAATAAGTTCCATTCCATCATGTCTCAAATGACCGAAAAGAAGGATAAGAAGTGCAAGGCTGCTCAAGAAGATTCAAAACCCACTGCAGTGGATAAAGTTGATAAAAAAGCTGCTAAGGAAAAAGAAAAAGAGGCTGCGAAAGAGAAAGAAAAGGCTAAAAAGGAAGAAAAATTGGAAAAGAAGTAAATTTTATAAGATTAACGGCCTATAAAAAACTTATCAAAAAGCTAACTGAGTGGCTGGCAAGTTTTCTTTTAACCAAATTGTCTAAATTTAAATCCAGGCCCTTGCCAAAAATGTTTTCCATTTGATCAATTTCATATTTTTGCCACTTCTAAGGTTTTTGATAGCACAAAATTTTTTCTTAGGCAAGCAGAAAAGACATCAGCCTCTACTCGTGACAAATCACCAAGCTTGTTGACAAGACTTCGTGATAGAAGCCCATCAAAAGCCAAGTTTGGCTCAACCGACCCCTTGCCAACATCTCCTACAGGAAGCAGTAAGAATTTTCTTCTTTCTCCTGCAGATGCTGAACGACCAGTTCATGAAGAAAAGAGGAGATCCTCTCCTTCTCGTCCTTTGGTTTCAGGCACCAAGAAAGATTCTCCCTCTAGTTCAAATTCTTCGAACTCGCCGACAGAAAAGGAAAAGCCTGAAAAACGACCGGCGTGGAAATTTTGAATTGGAAATTTGATTTTTCATTTTTTAAATTTTGTAGATTTTTTTAAATTTTCGGTTTATAAAGAAACTTATTGGCTCAGTGAGCCTAATTACCATTTTTCTTCTCTCATCCTCCAAATACATCCTACTACATTAAATGTATAATGTGTGTGAGGATGTCCAGACGATCTCGGAAACGTTTGATTTAAACTGCCGACACTAAAACAAAAGTTGTAGGGGACAATCAGAGAAGACGATCGACACCATTTTTATGGGGATACTTCTCAAAAAAATATTTTTCAAAAAAAAGATTATAACAACGAGTGCCGGGGGCCGAGCGCTAGCGGTTTCTCCGAGAATGTCTCCGAACGGCACTTCCGAGCTTTTTACTCTAGAGTAAAATAATAAAGTGGGCAAAAAAGTGAAAAATTTTTTGTCTCCGATTTCGATGATTTTGGTGTTAATCGATTTTTGTCTACACTTTTATGTTCTCACTAAAAACTTAAATCATCAGTTATTTTGTATTTATTGTTTAGTATTAATTTTTTCTACATGTTTAATTTTTTCTACACAATGTTTGTCACATAGTCATTTTTTTTAATTCGATAAAATTTGCGCTGGTGTTCAATTATTTTCAAGTTCAATACATAATAAACCCATGTAAAATTAGGACATTCCAGCTTGATAAAGATCACTATGACACACATAAGAATGACGCCGAGGTCTTAATTTTTAGTTAGAATTTCAAAGAAATACAAGAGATAGGGATATTCTGAAAATTAACCAATGTTAGGCAGAATGTTGTTTGTATTAATTTTGTACTTATTTTCAAGGGTCTATGGAGAAAATGAAGCAGGTATGAATAAATTTTTGAAAGATTGGGCAGGATTGAGGTCAGGAGTGGGTTCTTGTTCTGGTGTAAAATGCCCCCCCCCCTTCATACATACAAATTAAGAGGGGGAGTCATGCACCGAACTCTGATAAAATATGGTCTCGCGCACTAGCGCCAAGAGGTCGCACTAGCGTGGAGGCACAATTTGTCGAAGGTATACATTGATTTTGCGGTGTTAATTTGGTATAAAATGCTTTGAACGAACTTCAAGGCCATCCTGTGATGATTGGAAAAACCATCGCATTGCGATGGTTTTTTATGATTTGCAATCAAAAACCATCGCAATGAGATCATTTGCGATGGCCTGGCTACGCCCTTATGTCTAAGTTCGGTTTCCGAAGCCTCGATCATGTGGAATCTCCTGACACGGGACGTTGGGCATGTGCAAAAAGCCTCAGTAATTTGGGAGTAACTCCTGTTGTGAGCTGCGCACCCCTCAACTCTTCTGAAAATAAGAGAGAGATTTTTTCTCGTACGCTAAGTGTCTAAATTTGTCGATTTTTTTTGTAAACATGCATTCCAATAATTTTTAGAAGAAGACGTGGAAGTCGATGAGTATTATGGTGTTCCACTTGGTGCCATACATTTTAGCAACGCTGGTCTCAGTGCTGAAGTTTATGCTGCTGATGAATATACTATTGTCTTAAACCACCTTATGCACCATCCAAAACAATCTGGATGTAAGCATAAATTTTTTTAGTCCATAGCTCGTTTTGACCTCTGTAGGCAACTCATTTATTTTATATGTAAAACTCCATATAATTATTGAAAGAAGAATATTTTCCAAAGTTTTTCATGATGATCTCTTTAGTTGAATTTTCACCCGGATCCATCTCAGCCAAGGTCCAGATGACCCGATCCGGATCATCCGGGCCTCATGGGCCGAAGCCCGAATGATCCGAGCCTGGGCCTTACGGGCCGGGCCTAGGCCCGTAGGGTCGGGCTTGGGCCCGCTTCGACCTCTGATCTCCACTCACGACAGATTTTTAGGCAACTCAATCATAATCGGCCCACCAAGACCTCAAGACAAAACCAATCTCATTCCTGGTCGAGGTGTTCTCATGAGTGTTTCTGCAAAAATGAGACGACTTCGATTCCGCCAAAAACGCCAAGCTTTTAATATCTATCCAGGTGGTTTATTGGGAATAAACTGGCCGATCGAATTTGGTCATATGGTTGCATCGCCGGAAAATGAGAAGAAAATTGGATCTGATAACAATATTCGACCGAGCTCATTTGCTGGAATTGAACTAAAGCATGGAAATGAAACAGATGTTAAAAAGATTGATTTAGAAGAATTAGAACGATTGGAAGAGGAGTTCAATCAAGCAACGACCAAGAAGCCAGAAAAGTTGGAAGTTAAAAATGAAAAGAAAAAGAAGAATAAGGTGACTAAATCTGCCAACGCTACAACAACGACTACGACAACATCGGCTACGACTACCCAGGCTAAAAATAAAACTTCCGAATCCGAAGTACCAAGTACGGCGTCAACCACAGAAGCTGTTATTGAGGTCACAGAAACCGAAGATACGACTACTACTAGAACTACACCAACATCCACAAAAGCAGTAACACCAATGACAACAACAAAAGGTTCAAAATCAACAAAATCTATTAAATCTACAAAACCACCAACTAAAAAGACAACTAAACCGATAAAAGTTTTTGAGTAGGGGAATTTTTTTAATGGATTGTATGGATCTTTTTTAGCAAGTCCATTGTAACTTCATCAACGAGACGCTCAACTACCACAACTACTGTTTATGAAAACGATGCTTCTACAGGCGATGAGGCTAGAGAGGATTACTCTTTTGAGCGTACTATAAAACCCAATAGGAGAAGAACAACGACTAGAGGTCCTGGCATAATGGTATCGTTCCCAGAAGCCAAGCGAAAGGTATATGCCAGCTATGCAGGCTGTTGGCTTAGCTCGAACATAACATAGCATCCTTTTTGCACTCTCGCAAAGATCCCCCCAAATTTGCCCTGGAGCAATCTTAGATGAGGCAAAAATAAAAATTTTTGCCACGGAGTAAAACTTTGGGGAGGCCAAAATAAAATATAATTCCTCCCTTGGGCAAGTTTGTCCGAGGCAGGGGGAAACTTTTACCCTTACCCCTCGTCTTGAAGCGCTCGGTGAGCTAAGACGAGTGGCGACATTCTTTTTAAATTTTTACCCTTGCCACTACCTTTTCAAATGTCCACTCCTAATTTTCGTATTTATGATATTAACCTATGCAAATATAGACATAAATTGATATTTTAAAACGTGCAGTCATGTCCGAGTGGTTAAGGAGTCAGACTCGAAATCTGATGGGCTCTGCCCGCGCAGGTTCGAATCCTGCTGACTGCGAGTAATTTTTGCCTATAATGAATTGTTTCAATTTTGATTTTTTAAATTCTTTAAATTTTTAGAAACAAAAATTAAACGTTCAAATGCATCCAATTGACGAGATAAAACTTAAAGAAATTAGACGCTCTTCAATAAGAAGGTTTAATACAATTGATGATTTTCCTAGAAGAGCACCAGAGCGAAAAAGTAAGAAAGTACAGGGCTTCAAAAAAATTTCGATTTTAGATCGTTCAATAAAACATAAGCAAATTTTGCCAATTTTTACCCTTCCTCGTAATCAAAAATGAACGGCAAAAAAATTTCTTCAGAGAACTGGGTCTTCTTCTCCCTTCAGTGGAGAGGGAGAAGGGTGGAGGGGGCATATATACAGGGTGTGCCCAAAAAACCACTTTTATGATTTTTACGTGATTTTTTCAAATTTTTTCAAGCTGTTTAATTTTCACAAACATAGTCCTATATGGGGTTTTTCTATGCGAGAAATCGATTGAGTGAATTGCCAGTTCTTGAAAACGCTTCCCTGATTCTGTATTAGCATATTTTCGCTTCAATACACATCTCTTCCCTGAATCAAGGAAGCGTTTTCAAGATTCGACAATACGCGCAATCGATTCCTCGCATAGAAAACCTCTATTATGATGGTCAAAATTAAGAAACTTGAACAAATTTGAAAATCGCAAAAGTGCCATTTTTGGGGCACCCTGTATATTTGTTAAAAAATAAAACATTTGAAATTCCAGCACCAACTGAAGTCCATTTTGCTAAAGAAGGCAATCGATGGGTTTCCTTTGATACTCCTAAAGATGATGATGTCAATTTTCCAACATTAACCAGCGCCACAACACCAATACAAATACCTACAACGTTGGCAACACCTTCAACTTCAACCCCACTTTTCTATGTAATTGAAGATCCAAGAGAAGCTAGACGCTTGGCAAGGTTACAGAGGTTGAAAGAAGCTGGTTTTGTTATGGAGCCGATAACAAAAAGTACTGTTAAGACGACAACGGTTAGTACAACGACGCCTTCATTTTTGGATGATTTTGAATTGCCGGAAGTGACGGATAAGATTGCAGCATTTGCGTTGTCAAATGGAGCAAAATTGAAGGATTATCAATGGTTTGGAGTATATGACCATTGTTCACAGGTAGAAAATTAATTTATACAAAACAGAGGAAATTTGGAGTTTCATTGTGCTGGATGGGGGAAACATTCAACTCCTTAATTTTTAAGGAGATATACGCTTAAGGCGTAAAATAAATTTTTAGCACCACGTCCCTCTAATTTTCCTAAATGATGCCGATCCACCAAAAGAAGAAAAAATTATGCCTCTATCTGGATGGTCACATAATATTTCTTCATATAGAGTCCAAATTTTGAATTGTAACACTATTTTGGTACCTGGATTCAGTTATGAACGGGGAAATTCTACTGAAAGTAAGCAAAAAAGTCGAATTTTTGTTTATGAAAATTTAGATACCTATTTCTATGTTGGAGTAGGCAAATTTCCAGATTATATCGAAAAGCAACTTCGTACGACTATTGTTGGACAAAGAGAGTAAGTAAAGATATTTGATTGAAAAACAAATAAGGTGCTTTTGTGCGTTGAATCTTTGCTAAAATGACAACTCCGGATTTTTTTCTAGGTGGGAAATAGATTGAGAATCGATAAAAATAGGCATATGATAAAAATATTTCATGCAAAAGCAAAAGCTTTTGGTTCAAACCGGGATTCAAACCGAGCCTATAGACTGTAAGCTTAGCGCTTTAACTACTCGGCTATATAGATAGCCCCTGAAATACAAAAATACAGACAATTTGTGGAAAAATTCGAGTTTTTTGTACCTTGAAAAAGCTTGAATTTTCTAATCTTTAGAAATTTTCTAAAGGTTTTCGAAGTGTGCGCATCTTTGTTAGGCTTAACTTAAATTTAGGAACGAACCCCTCAGAGACTATTATGACAGAGAAGACGTTCTCTTAAGACTTCCTAAAACCTATCGAACCTTTGATATCGATTTTATCTCTATCTATAACGACGACGAGCAAAAATCCTATGGTCATGTCATAGTTCCAAGCTTGCTAGTACCCCCATGTAATGAAGAATAGCCAAAATTCAATTATTTATTTCAAATTTTATCTGTTTGTAAATGATGTCATAATAATAATCTTTCGTAATAAATGTTAAAAATAGAATTTTTTGTATAATACCTGGAAAAGATACATATTGCCCTTTATCCTCTAAAATTGGAATAGTAAGTCTATTTGATCGAGGTCTTTTGAATAAATTAGTTCAAAAGATGGGGTAGGAATTTGAAATGACCTATTTGCACAGCTGTGACTGGTCTAGGCCATTCGGACCTAGGTCTAGTAACCATAAATTCCAGAGTAGTCTCTATCAAAAATCATATTCGTAGAAAAATGATACGATTTTTAATTTTGGCTAATTTTTTAAATTTCTCTTTTGGCTTGGAAACTATCAGCTATAGAAATAGGGTAATTTTTAAAAAGTATTTTCACAAGGGAACCATCCCAGTCATAGGTCGGCAAGGGGGGAGCCTCCCCCTGACCCACGCACGCACAGACCCAAAATTGAGGGGGGACCACGCACTCATGGGCCCAAAATTGAGAAGTGATCACACATAGACCCGCCGAACATATGAGGTGGCCCATAAAAATTGGGTGCAGAAGACTACCTCAAGCTAAAAAAAAGGTCGTTTTTTGTGGAGGTGGTGGGGGACTACCTCATCGGGGTCCCCCCCCCCGCCCAACTTGCCGACCTATGATAACAGTTGATGATGGAAATTTTGAAAAAGTCCTAGATATTCTTATAGAGCATCCTCAACTTGTAAAATATTTGAATGAATTAGCTGATAAGATGCGCACGTTTCCTCTTAAATTGCCGGGGCGGTAACGTCCGTTTCAAACCACAAGTTCACCACTAATTCCCCGATTCCAGTAAAGAGCACGCCATACGATCTGGCAAGTTAAGCAACATTAAGTCTGCATGTTCGATCCCCGAGGGACGAAAAGTGCAAGTTGCTAATTTCGTCGAGAGATAGCTCAAAAAACTCTGTGCAAAAACTTTTCGTTCCGACGGAGATCGAACCTGCGAACCCGTCTTTCCAGATCGGATGGGATCGCTCTTTACCGGGGTCGGGGAATTATTTTGGACTTGTGAGAAAAAACAGACTTTAGCATAGTGGCTAAGGCAGTTGCCTTTCATCTAAAAGGTGCCGGTTCGAATCTCACCCGTGTTGAATTTTTTCTTATTTTTTGCTTTTATTTTTTTACAATTTAAAACAAATACTGTTTTAAAAAAAAACATTATTTCCTTTTTGTAAAAGAAAATAAATTCGTACGTGAATCAGCACCTTTTAGATGAAAAGTAACTGCCTTAGCCACTACACTATTTATTTAACAATCTAAAAGAGCATAAAATCAATATCACTAAACACATAAAATATTGATGTTTGCAAGTTAATTTGCTGAAAAGCGTGCTCATTAGCTTCATTCAAATTTTTTAAAGTTGAAGATACTCTATAAGAATATGTAGGACTTTTTCGAAATTTCCACCATCAACTGCGATGGTTCCCTAGTTAATTCCTCGAATGTTAGCTCCATGAAAAATTTAATCTGTGCTATTTGAATTTTAAGCAAAAACATTAAGGGAGCAACCGGATTTGAACCGGTGACCTCTCGATCTGCAGTCGAATGCTCTGCCCCTGAGCTATGCCCCCTATGAGCAAAGACTATCTACAAAATACACACAAAAGAGAGAAATAATCTGCATTGAAATTATTCACACTCGCAGCCTGCCTTTTAGACCAAAAATCGAGTTTTGTACATATATTTTTTTCTAGCTCTCCGCAAGAAAATTAGCGTCTCTCAAAAATCTTTGTGAAGAATCCAAAGATTTTATTGTTTCTGGTGTACCTTGTGCCAAAGGAAATTGGCCTTGGTTGGTTGTTGTAAATGTTTCGACTTTTGGGGAAGGAACTAGTCTATGTACTGGGACTATTATTTCGAATAGTTGGATTATGACGGCAGCACATTGTTTGAGGGGACCAGTGACGATTGCACTACATAAAGAGAGAATTAGAAAAGAAAGTGAACAAGCATCTTCACCCAAGCCATGGGGTTTGCCAAGAAATGGAAATGGTACTAAAACAACGCAGAGGCCAAGAAATGGTCCTGATGGGATGAATTTAACAATAGATGATGAAGATATGCTAGTGTAAATTTTTGCTTTATCTAGCCTGCACCATACATGAGTAAAGGAATGGATCTTTACGCCATATTAAAGCTTGGCGCACCAAAATGCCGAAAAGGTGCAAGGGTCAAAATTTATTTCAAAAAATTTCGTCAATCGACATAGTTCGCTGAGCGCTTACAAGCGATATCATGGAATTTTGGGTTTTGACTCATGGCCGATCGGCTAACGTGCTCGGCCTTCACTCATAAAAAATGACTTTTGGGCGCGGGATCGAACCCGCATCCTATGAGTGAAAAGCAAGTACTTTAGTCAATCAGTCATGGGCCAAAACTCCAGGATATGGTACTCGTTTGAAAACGCTTGGAGTGCTAAGTCGATAGGCGAAATTTTTTTAAATTTTGACCCTTACCTGCACCTTTTTTCTCTTTGCGCCGTGTGGCTGACAAAAATGACCATTTTGCAATTTTTCAAATTTTTTAAAATTTTTGGCAAAATAATCAGGATTTTTCTTGATTATATCTCTTCCTTGAACCAGGGTTAGAGAAGCGTTTTCAAGGCTCAATGCGCGCAATCAATTTTTCGCATAGACCCTCTAAGGGTTTATTTTGGTGAAAATTAAAAAATTTGAAAAAATCTCTCTTTGGGATAATAAATAGGCATAATGCCCTTCCAGCTCCAAATTTGTCATATTATCTCATTTTAAGAGATAAATTTTTAGCTTCGAAGGCTATTATCGACCAAAAGGAGCCGAAATTATTGCTGGTGTAACAGACTATAGAGACCCCGATGGTGTTAGAGTCAAGGTTGAAGAAATAATGGTCAACAAAGATTACTCAATTTTTGTCAGAAACGATATTGCCTTGCTTAAGGTAAAATAGCCATTTTTGCCCAAATTCATTAAAAATTTTAAATTTTAGCTACAAACCCCACTCAAATTTGGAAAATACATAAATTCAATCAAGTTGGCACAAAATTATTCTGAATACCCGGGAGAATTTGCTAGTGTCGGGGGATGGGGTTTGGTGGCAGGTAAACATTTTTGAAATTTTTTGATTAAATAGCGAATTTTTAGAAGAGCTCACAAATGGTACAATTTTTGAAAAGAACACTACAAAGTGTCATGAAAATATTGTTCCCTTTCAACCAGCAAAAATTTGTAAAAAGTATTTTTTTTCACAAACACAATTGTGTTCCGCATGAAACATCAAAAATTAGGATAATTGATGGGGTTCCAGGGACTTTTAGGTGTTATTGTCATTTTTTGCAGTGGTGCATCGATTTTTTGGGCTACTACCAATGGTATCCATCTTTAAACGCCATATCTCAGCGAAGAAAAGTTTTAGAAATTTTTGCTTGCAGCACACATATGTACTCATCACCAAGTTACTAGAAAAAACTAGAACTTTTAATTTTGGGCCTGGCTCCATCACCTTAAGATTCATTTAAAACTTCTCAGAAAATGCATCTTAAGGGGTACTCACAAATATCATTTTAGTTATTACAACGACACTGGCATAGATGAGAGAAAACAAATTGCTGTTGGTGGATATTATCGAGGGATCCGATCAGTTAGACTATTTTTTGCGTACATCAAAAAAATTTTTAGGGTGATAGCGGCGGGCCTCTCATGGTAAACAAAAAAGGAATCTGGTACCAAGTTGGTGTCGCTTCATTCGGTCCAGCTGAACCCACTTTAAAATTTGATGAAAAACCAAGTAAAAATTTTTCTCAAACATCTACTAGATATGCAAATTTCAGTCGTATACACTCGAGTTTCTTATTTTTGCGATTGGATTGAAGAAGAAACCCGTAAAGAAGTCAAATGTGTGCAAGTACCAAATTTTCGAAACCGTAGAATAATATCGACTTTCGTACATTATGAATAGAACTTTTTGACTCTATTTTTAATTATTTATTTATTGTATAATTTGATAACACATAAAAATTTACACGTTCAATGTAGTAGGATTCTGAATCGCTTTCGTTGTCGAGATAAGGTCCGCGCTAATACGTTCGGACGGCTCCCGAACAGATTTTAGTTCACTAATAACTTCACTAATTGCGTTTGGACGCGTTCTGAAACGTTCGGATGTGTTCGGGCGCTCGTCCGAACATTTCCGAATGTGGCTGAACGTTTCCGAACGCGTCAGAACGTTTCTGAACGCGTCCGAACGCCTATTAGTGATGTGTCCGAACGCGTCCGAAC
>JAQGCP010000233.1:0-19414 GCA_034699885.1 Acrobeloides thornei
CCCTTTGTTTGCTAAAATTGCAAATAATTATTTGAGAATGTCTTTTTAAAAACCTCAAAAATTTCCGCAAATGTCGGTTCGCAAGTGTCGTTTCCGCAAATGTCGTTTCCGCAAATGTCGGGTCCGCAAATGCCGGTCCACAAAAGTCGGTCCACAAAAGTCGGTCCGAAAGTGTCGTTTCCATAAATTGTCGTCCCGCAAATGTTTGTCCGGATTTGTCGGCCCGCCAGTTAGGCAGCCGTTTTGACTTTAAACATATTAGCCACGGAGGGTGCCTACGGCGCCCTCCGTAGCTAATATATAAACCCTCCGCGGCTCGCTTTAATAAAACAAAAAGGGTATTTTTATACATTATTTTGTGAAAAATTCAATAGCTTATCGCCAACGGCGCCCAATCTCCAGGTTCTTTCAATTTAAATGGGTTTAAAAATGATTATAAAAATGATAAAAGTGAAATTTAAACAAGACGAAAAATCAAAATGGCGAATGATTCAGTTTGTTCTTTTAAATAAAAAACTGGTCTAGCATACATAAACATAAAAAAACATTTTCATACACAAATAAATGCATCTCTAGTAAAAATGATATAAACCTTAGGACTAAATGCTAACGACTCTCCATAAAACTTTGTAAACTCCAACTTCGATTACACGTGTGCAAAAACTTTCAATAAAACTAAAATTGATGACTCCCTTGGCCCAGGTTAGCTGAGCGACCAAAATCGAAAAGTCTGATCAAGACGGCTGTTTGGTGTAAGTTAGTTGTCGTGGTCGTGGTCCAACATTTGTTGGAAGAATGATGTTCCCCTTGCCAAGTAGTGATGCCGACAGTAGAGCAAAAAGCAATGAGAAGAACAAGAAGGATTTGCGTCCTGTAATTTATGTATATGTATACGTGGACAATCCATCAAAAAGTCTTGTTTTTTCGAAACATGCCAAGATTGTTGGTTAGAGAGAATTAATTTTGAACCGGGCATACGCTTGTTGAAAAAATTTATTGGAGGGTAAAAATTTTAAGAAAGAAGGAATGTTTTGAACGGTGACTTTCAGTAAAATTGATTGGAGGAGTGATCTAATTTTTCAGAGATCAATTTATAAAAAATAATGATCAAAAAGCAAACATTATAATGACGGGCTAAAAGTTAATGAGCGCGCATGCTCGAGCATGTGTAGGTGGGGGGGGGGAAGAATTTAAGAATTTTGAATTTTTTTCTCACACATCATGATGAACAAAGTTCGCATCACTGAGGGGAGAGGGTAGCACCTCTATTTAAAAAAATTTGAACACGCTACGTATGTTTTTCTCAAATTTTATAACTTAAACAACCTTTCATCTAGACTTTACCTCGAGTCTTAAAGAAAAAGTGGACATTAAAATTTCAAGTGCTCAATCAACAAACTGCCGGATATCAAAAACGACCGGTATGTAACTCTATCTCGAGGAAAGAAGTTAGCCCGAGCATTTTATTCAAAATCCGGTTACGAAGAGATATGCTGGGCAATACTTTTGGTCAATAAAGAAGAAATGAGTGTGATCTGAAATCCTAAAAGAATGGAAAAGCGCAATTTTGTCACAAAAAATGTAGTTAGTGAAATGAATAGGCCAAAAAGTTGAAAATTTGAGACATTTTTTCTGAAGATGACTAGTTTTTTAGAAAGAAAGTGGTAAACATGCTGCTTGGAAGCTGTAATTAAACAGCATAAAAATCCAATTTAGTGTTCAAAAAAGAAGGGCAGAGTAGGACAGGCAGGACACGGTGCACCAAAATGCCAAAAAGATGCAGGCAAAAGTCAAAATTAAACAAAAATAGCCAATCAACTCAGATCGCATAGCGCTTCAAAACGAGTACCATATCATAGGGTTTTGAGAGTTTGACCCATGGCCGATTGGTTAACGTGCTCGTCCTTCACTCATAGGCGCGGGCTCGATCCCGTACATCAAAAGTCATTCTGTTATTTCGTCCATGGGTCAGAGTGATCCGAAATCCCATGGGTCAAACCCTCAAAATCCCATGATATGGTACTCGTTTTGAAGCGCTATTTGAGTCGATTGGCAAAATTTTTTAAATTTTCTTTCTTTCCTCTTTGGTGCACCATGGCAGAACAGGATAAAACAAACCAAAACTTAGCAGGTCAGGCAGATCAAGGCAGTACAGAGTAGGGTAGAGCAGCGTGGATACGGCAGGGCAAGTCAAGACAGGTCAGCACAGGGCAGGATAGGACAAGATAGAATAAGACAATCAAATCAGGCATTATCTTACACAACAACAAAAAATCGATGAAAATGCAATAATTTGACCCGAAAACACACAAAGCTAAGTCGTCCGCCAAACAAACACTTATAAGTTCAAACCAAACGAAAAAATAAGCCTTTTCACCCTTTTATCCCTCATTTTCTCTACTTTTTCAATTTTCAATACTCTTTTCTCCACCCATACCTCAAAGCCCCCCATATTTCGCATAAATCTTCGAACAATCTGCTACGATCCGCACAAAACAAGGTATGAAGTAACGAAGTGCAATGTAAACACCTTCCCTTTCCTTATTGGTTTTGTGCGCCTCATCTTCCGAGATAATTCACAATTTGTATTGCTCTTTCTTTGGTCTGTGAGTTGAAGAAGAATCAAATTTTCAATTCTCTCGAAGACGACACGAATACGTCTTTTCGGGAGGGTTTCATCAACCGAAGTCGAAAAATGTTCAACAATATGGTCTATATCGAAATGTGTAAACACGTGTAATATTAGGTAGTATGCAATTTTTATTGGCCAAAGGTTTACAACACAATGAATATAAAAAATGTCAAGTTATGAAATTTAAAAATAACATAAAGGGGAGATGGAAATTTATTAATGGGCGACGAGCATAACAACTTTTCGAGTAAGGGTAATTGGATCGCACCCTTCTGCCCTTTGGCTACGCCATAGATGCTGTGATATGTGTTAGGCATGGTATCGAATTTTTCGTTCCCATTGACGAAGCCCTGAAATACAAAAATATTTTAAACTGAGGGAGATATGAATTTCTTAATTTTTTTTGATCATTTTTGACACTAAAATTATACTCAAAATTAAACAAATCATATCTCCCTCAATTATAAAATATTTTTGCGTAATTTTTTCGATCGACAAAAGTACCTAGATTTCATTTTTCTAA
The DNA here is from genome assembly GCA_034699885.1 of Acrobeloides thornei. Lineage (NCBI taxonomy): Eukaryota > Metazoa > Nematoda > Chromadorea > Rhabditida > Cephalobidae > Acrobeloides > Acrobeloides thornei. Next base: position 3,156 of record JAQGCP010000233.1, read on the forward strand.
TAAATTTACCCCAAGTTTTTGATTAGCGCTTTTAAACTAGTTGTTAGTTTTATTTGAAAATCCCCATCTTGATGAATGATTCTGTTTTGCGACGATGATTTTGTTCTTTTTTCTACACAGAATTACATCTCTATAAGGCCCAACAAAAACTATCACACAAAGTGGATTTAATACAGCTATCCATGACACCATCGTTATTAAAATTATTCCAAGTCTAGGCATGCCAATGTTGAACAGTAGGCTTATGATGCACATACCTATTGGTAATGCTCCTACTACAAGTGGAGCTAGGGCCTAAAAATAATATCTTTCTATTTCTAAAAATAACAATTTCTAAACTAGCCTAACCTGTGTGACTAGAGCATAAGTCAATTGTCTTTGGAGTTTTTGGGTCTTTGCGCTCATTTCTGATTTAAATTTGTTCAAATGCTTCCAAGTTTTAATAGTAAAGAAAATTATGAATCCATATGTTACTGAGATTAAAGTAAGAGCATGCAAAAGTGTGACGATTATAAACGGATTGCTCTAAAAATATTGATTTTTTCTATTTTTCTCCTTTGTCCCCCTTCCCTTATATTTTTGCCCAAAATTTTAAAAATTGATCATGATCTCTGTAATTTTCTCTCATTATGATTTTTGGCCAGAAACACTCGATCCTCGGTACTTTGAAAAAATGATTCTGGTTATGAGGTAAACGGTTAACTGCGCGGTTAACAGCACAAAAAACATTTTTTTAAATCGCAACCGCATTTTATTTTTTAAGAAAAAAACACACAGCAAAACTGCACATAGGCAAATGGCCGTCTCTACTTTTTAAAATTTAATCTTTATTAAAAATTATTACTAAATGACTAGCTGCAAAGATTGGCATACTACCATCATCCTCGACCCAAAAATCATCTTGTTGAATGGAGTAATAAAATTCTCTAGCTACAGCATTATCTTCTACACTAGGCCAAACTGCAAGCTTGACCCATATGGTGACACCAAGAGATAAAGCAGCTGTAAGTACATATAATAGATAAAATTGGGTGTTGCTCAATTGCCGATTTCTAAACATTAAATTTTTAAATTTAATTTTTTTATAATAATATTTTTTCAACCTCCGGGGATCGAACCCTATCCGTTCTTGAATTTTGAGCCACTTGCTCCTGTGCCATGGGTATTGAAATTTTTTACTTATGGCGGGAAAATGGGCTATACCAAAATTGTGTTTGCACTTTTCAACTTACCGAACAAAAAGCACATATCTATAGCAGGAAGGGATCGCAGTTGACGAAACACAAAAATACAATGCAAAAACATATACAAGGAGCAAGTAACCGTTCCATGGTTGGGGAATACGACGGAGAGGGCCAGCGTTTAAGATGATATATTCGCCATTGATGTCAAGATTCTAAAGTTATATTTTTATTCTTAAGCGGTGGAGTATATAGGATTTTTAACTTTTTTAAGTCAGGAAACTTATGTCAAAATCAGGGTGTCCAAATGTCCTTATTTCGAAGATTTTCCCTTATAAGCCAAAAATCGAAATAATTGGATTATTTTACATTTTTTTAAGTCTTTTTTCAAGTCTGACTTTATAAATAAAATCTTGAGACAGATGGAATCGGGGGTCGTATGAGTCAAAAAATAGATTGCATGCAAAAATTTTGAGAAAAAGGGTGTCCTTATAGCGTCTTTATTTTTAAAATATTATTTCGATTTTTGGCTTATAAGGGAAAATCTTAGAAATAAGGACATTTGGACACCCTGGTCAAAACTAGTTTTTTCTAGTAGAACGAGTTATACCAGAAAAATAGTTTTGGCATAAGTTTCTTGCCTTAAAAAATCTGAAATTCTTAGATACGCCACTGTTTCTTCATTTATTGCTTTGGATGTAAATTTCAATTTGTACTTACAAAGAAAGTCACACTAATGGCAAAGGCAAAGAACATATCAACAAAACTATTCATTCTCAAAATCTTGCTATATGATCGAAGTTCTTCCGTAGTTTTCTTTTGAATTAGATATAATAGAGTAAAGTTAATGCCAAAAGAAAAAATCGTCGATATTATATCACTTACAAAACTTATAGATTTTAAAATCATTCCGAATTCTTAAGACGATGTCTCTATAAGGATTTTAATGAGTAGGGCTCAGGAGTGCTAAGGACCGGGCCCCGGCCTATGAGCTGGGGCGCAGTTTTTTGCGGTCATGGTAAAAAACCGTGGCTCTTTAGCACCCCTGGTAGGGCGTACAATTTCCTTTTGGCCACAATTCCAAAAAACTCTGCCCCTCCTATATCAATTTTTAAAGTTTTCACACTAAAATTTGCATATTGATATATAACTTCTAGTGATTGAAATATTCCAATTTTGAAGTCACTGAATTTCGAAAATGTCGCCAAAATTTCGTCATGACTCAAAACTGTAAACTATGAAAAATTAGCCTCCAAAGCGTATATTTGATAGAGTTAACCAAAAAACAATTTTACCTTTTAATTCACCTGACAGAACTTTCCGCCGCACCTAATAATTCATTATTCGAAGAAAGAAGCACAAAGGACATTAAACCATGTGTAAGAATGTACTTTTTAAAAGATTAAAGTTTGGAATTATTGTAGCGTAATTGAAAGTTAATTCATCCACATATCATAAGACTACAAATTTTTTGACGTTGACGTTTCATATTTGCACTTAATTTTACATGCAAGCATCATAAGAAGTTTTTATATCACAAGTATACAGTCCCCTCTAAATGGAAAATGGACACCCTACGGGGGTGTGATTTTAGTGTAAAAACAATGCCAAAATTTTATAAAGCAGCAAAATTAAACAATAAGACAAAAAGAACAATTGTATGACAAAAGATAACAGAATCACATGGCAGGCTCTTAATCCGATTCCTCTTCTGTCGATTCCATTATCGAGGGATTCCGCCGGATCCAGACGGTTCTTGTATATAAAACGTCATCGGGTGAAGACGAAGCCAGTGTAGTGTATAACACTTCTGGCTGCCATTGGTGGAGAGCACCTATGTCGATGTTGCCGGCTTCGCCCTGGATGCTCTTGAACTGGACCGAATGACGTCGCTTAAAGTTGTAGAGCCATCCTTCTAATGCTTTAAAGTCCGAGGTTCCCAACATTTTCATCACTTCCTTGGCCTTCCCCTTAAAAAGAAGTTAACCTCGAAAACCAGTCCCCTAAAAAATGCCTACCTTGAGTAAATCGCTAGAAACAGAATATTTTTACTTAACAGCTGCTTCATCTATCTCAAAAGTATTTCTTCTATCGCCGAATGTTTTGCTGGTTCAGGCGGGCTCGCTTCGATTCCGCTCCTGCTTCGATCGCTTTTTTGGGGACCAAAAAAAGATCAACAAAAAAAATTTTTGAGAACAAAAAAAAAGAACCAACCCGGCCGGTCCGATGCTGGATTGGTCCTATTTTTGGCCTTTTTGCCGGATTGGTTAGGGGGAGAGACTCTCCCCCCCCCTTTGGGAATGTATGGAACAAATAGGCAGATGCCCCTTCAATTGCCGAAGACCCGAAAAACATACCCCCATTATGTTTTGGCCGGTCAAAGGCCGACCAAAAAATCATAGGGTACCCCTTATGCATTTTGATGGATAAAAAGGCCCCCTCCTAGTCGATCCTTTTCCTTATTCCACTTGGAAGTAGTAAGGGATCGATAATTTAGAGCACCACAAAAATTTTTCGCGGTTAGGCTTTCGCAAAAAAATCATTAGGAAGTATGCACCGCGCAAAATTGGAAAATTTATAGCCACCTTTTTTACACTTTGTACAATCTCTTTTGCATCTGCGCTTCCCCACAGAAGAGTCTGGTCAAATCTGGTTCGAACCAGTCGTGTTTGCATTGCTTGAGCACTCGGTGGTCATGCAATCCCCCGTATTAATGCGCTTAGGATACTTCGCAAAGTTGTCAGCGGAAGTGAAAGTCTCTCATTTTGCAGATAGCTTCCGAAAACAATACAATCTGTGTTAGTTTTGACATGATGATGAGCTAGTTTATTGGTATAATTTTGATCGATTTTGATGGGATTTTGGATTAGGATTAAGTAAAACTTTTTTTTGGTTATACTCTTATACTAGGTTTGTGTATACTTCTCTTACATAAGAATAGGACAATCCATCCCTAAAAAGAAGTGTTAGATTTATATCATTTTCTCTATATCATTTCGTTAGGATTTTTTAAAATTTCGGTCCACTAGGAGGACTCCTGTCCCCTTACACCCCTTGCCTACGCCACCTCCCTCCCCCCCAGCATCGCTTATTGGAGGAGGAGGTAAGGACTCCTACCTTAATCTAATCTCTAAATGTGGATTAGGATGTTTTTCAAATTTCGGTGAATTTTAGAGCCATGTTTAAAAAATTTTCCACATAAAGCCGAAACGCATAAAAAAGTGTCGTAGTATTGGGTTATTCGGAAATTGTTTTCGCTTTTTGAAAACGGCGTTCCCAAAGTTTTTAAACATCATCATCATTTACTCTATGTCGAAAATAGGTAGAATTGACGTTTTTTAGAATTTTTTCGCTTGGGGGTAAAAAATCGAATTTTCAAAAAGTTCTCCAAATTGGCTGATTTTTTGTACTCAGGGGTTTTTCAACATGGGGAACTTGAACCTGAAGGAATGTTTTGATTTTGACCGCAGGAAAGGGTCTAATAGGCCTTTGTTTGCAAATTTTCAGGATTGAACTCCTAGCTAATTCGATCCTTTCCTGCGGTTAAAATAAAAATTTTTTCCTTCATATTCGAGTTTCCCATGTCTAGAAACTCCTGAGTACCAAAAATCAGTCAATTTGGAGAACTTTTTGAAAATTCAATTTTTTACTCTTTTGTTCCCCAAAAAATCGGAAAAAATTCTCAAAAAATTTCTCGAGTCCACCTATTTTCGGTATGGGGAAACGATGGCCGTTTTCGAATAACGGAAACAATTTCCTAACAACTCAATAAAAATTATCACTTTTCTCTTTTCATCAAAATATCATAAATTCGTGATTTACGGGGCAACCCTTGAATGAGAAAAAGGAGAAGAACGTTGTGTGTGTGATGTTGAAGAAGTATTCCGCGGAACATATTTCCTTTCTCTTCTAATTGCGTAAAGATTGCAGGAAATTTGGCGGAAGGATCCTGTTCTCTAAGTTTCGATGACTATTTTCAGAAGAATGTTAATGTTTTATTAAACGGTTTGTAAAGTATATTCATTCTTCTGTTTTTATCAATTTTTTTCGGTCTCGGTTACACACAAAAATGGAGGAGAGGGTCCTTTTGTTCTACTCGAGAGCCTGATCCCTGTTCCGGGACATATATTGATCGGAATGGGTCATACATAGTCAGGGTCCCATATATGGGCCTCCGCATTCTTAGTCTGGCAACCTTTTTTAGTAGCCATTTTTGGTCAAAAAAGACTACAAATGGCATTTTTGGGTTAAAAATGGCAATTTTGGCGACCTTTTTTGGTCGACGATCTCTCAAGACCCCTTTCCGCATTTTTTTTGGAAGTTATCCCTATACAACCCTCCTCCCCGCAACTTTTTCGAAAATATGTACCCCTCTGCCCATGTATGGAAGGGGTGGATTAACTTTGGTAAAGTGTAATTTTTTTAAACTGTTTTGAAAAAATCATAATTATCCAAATCATCTCTCATAATTTTTAACCCACTTGTTTCCTCTTAAAATTTCCCTTTTATCGGCAAAAAACTGATATAATCTCAATCGGAAAGCGGTAATTTTTCCGCTTTTAGTAGGAAGCCCTTCGATGTGAGTTAAGTTCAAGGCCAAACAAAAATTTCTTCCACAAACACAAACATTTTCGTAGTAGTAGATGCTACTTTTCGTCTCTCTCATTTTGATCTTATTAGTTGTTGGCGCGTGTAGTTTTCGTAAGGTATAAAAGACCTCAAAGATGATGAGTTGTTTCTAAATTTAAGTTTTGAGCTTTGAAAAAAATCGAATTTTGGGCCGTTATTTTGAATTTTTGGGACACTAATCGGTTATGAAAGAAGAGGGGAAGGAAAAATTTTAAAAATTTGAGTGCGAAAAAATTTTCCCTCTTTTTCTCATATTTTCTATTTTTTTCATAAAATTATCAAAATTTTCTCTTTTCATCATCTGTTTCTATTTTAAGCTCTATCATAAACGAGAGATTCACAGTTTTGCAAACAGGAAATATTATTTGCATGGTCAATTGAAAGCCAGCAAATCGGAACGGACTCTCAACTATTCGACAAAAAAAGAATCATGCTCGCACCTTTTTCTTTTTATAGAACAACTTTTCTAGTACAACTCCCTCATTCACTTTCGTTCACGTTTATTCACACAAATTGTATAATAATTTGAATTTTTACGAGCAAAAAATATTTGACTATTGTGATTTTTTGATGAGAAAATATGGAATTTTTACGTTAAATCAAATATGTATGCTTGAATTTTTTTACGTTGTTTACGTGCTTTTCCCGCAAAACTTGGGGGTAAGAATTGACAGTGCCATACCCAGGATTTTATTTAGAATCGAACCCAAAATCACTGCTTGTGGGACTTAATCATCGTCGTAATTATGGGGGGAACTGATGAAAATTCCTCCTAACCTGAAAAATCTTTATTTTTTGGGGAAGAAAAATGAGAAAAGTTTTCAAAAAAGTATCAAACTCCTTCCCCTAAGCCTGAAAATCCCCCTCCCCAAATCTGGACAAAATCATGACGCCGGTCTTTAATAATATGTGAATTTGACAGATCTTCGTTTATGTGACCGTGTAGTTCATTGGTACTGGTCAGATAAGCGAGAGGTCGTGGGTTCGAGTCTCGTCTTGGTCACTAAAAGTTTGCCTAGATGTCGGGGCTGTTGCGAATCTTGCACATAGCATACATGGGACATAGAAAGAAAAATCTCTTCCATTAACGACATTCAGCCTAAATTTGCATTTTATCGAAAAAATTGTAAAATGTGAAAATGTCGAAGTTAAAGACTTCATGATCTTTCTAACAAGGAAACTTAAATTTTAGCATTCTTCGGTGATTATGAGGTCTGAATCCCATTTGAGCCAAAATTCGGAAGTCGAGAACTTGAAGTCTTTAACTTCGACATTTTCACATATTACAATTTTTTCGATAAAATGCAAATTTTCAAATTTGTTCCTTGACATATTTTTGAACCCTGCCCTATGTTTGTTTTTTCCTCGTTAAACCAGTGTTAATAAAAGAAAATTGCGTATTCAAGTATGGGTCTATTTCTTAATGGGATTATTTATGGGATGTGTTTAAAAAATATAATACAGGATTCCTGCCCTCAGGCGAATGACATAAACGATTTTTTTGTTATTGCCGATTGTCTGGAACAAGTTTAGGAGAAAGTTTTTGTACCGTGTGACTATATGAACGTTTTATAACTTTTTGATGGGATATTTGTCTTATTCATTTTTACATTCTGATGAGTTATTGGGATATAAAGAAGTTATCATGATAGCTAAATTTTGATTTTTTTATCCATGCATACCAAACGTAAACCAGCCGCCGAAAAATTTTTTGGCCCAGTCTTATATAATTGATGTCGCGACTCTTTTTTTACGCATACTTAAAACCAAAATTGTCCATTTTAGCCAAAAACCATCAATGAAAAATAAAAAACCAGCATTTAACCGAATTTTGGATGATCTAGCCAGACGCCAGCTCCTCCTCGATTTCCAATTTGGCTCAGCTGGGTATAACTTCGAAGCCGTTCGCAACATCGGCGCTGGCGCCTTTGGCATCGTTTGCGAAGCCCATGACAAAATCACCGGTGATAAAGTAGCCATCAAAAAGATCGGCCATGCTTCAGCCACACCCACGTTATCACGAAGAACCCTTAGAGAACTCCGAGTATTACGCTACATAAAACATGACAACATAATTCGATTACGGGACATTTTTCGAACCTCCGGTTCACTGGGAATTAATGGTAGGGTTAGAAAGTTTACACTTTTCCGCGAGAAAAAATGTTACAGTTTTCATGGTGATGGATTTAATGGAAGGGAGTTTGTATCATGTGATTCATGGAACCTACGAATTTTTGGAATATGATTTAATTACGTTTTTTATGTATCAGTTGTTGAGGGGTCTAAAGGTAAAGATAGCGATTGAAAAATAAATAAAATTAAAAACTTATCAAAATTTTAAAAATGGAAAAAAGTTTAAAAAATTCAAATTTCAATCAACTTTAAAATGATCGAAATTTTCTTAAAATACTTTAAAAATTGCAAAAAATTCAAAACTATAGCATATTTTATGCCAAAAAGGTGAATTTTGACAAAAATTTGTTACATGTTTTTAAAAAGAATACCGGGAGCCGAACGTAAAATTTCAGAGTTTTGGGTAAAAAAATTATGAGAGCAGACTAACAACAGAATCATCGAAATCAGACAAAAATTTTTTCTATTTTTAGGTGCACGTCTATTTTATGTAAAAAAATCGATTTTTCAAAAAGTCGCTCGGAAGTGCCGCTCGAAATCGCTCGAAAGTGCCGCTCGGTGTTGTTCGGGAGTGCCGCTCGGAGTAACTTTCGGAGAAACCGCGTTTGGCTCCCCGTACTCGCTTATTAGTCTGCTATAGACAAATATATCTGCGTATCACATAAAAAATCGTTTTTTATTTTTCATGTATATTTAATTTTTCTATAGGATACCCCTCCCCCCCCCCATGATTTTGGTATCAAAAATCTTAGAATTTTATCGTCTCAAATTGAAGGTGTGGTCCAAACCCTTCTAAGGTTACAGAAAAACAGACATTATGCGTCTTGGTACTAGGTCATCTGGCACTAGGTCATCCCTTACCCTTACGGTCAATCCTTACTGGTCTTTCTTTACGCGAGCATCCTTTACCTCTCATTCCTTACCAGTCGTTCCTTACCTGTCATCCCTTACTGGTCTGTCGTTAGTTTCTCCGTCACAGAAATATTGTCATGAAAAGTGATATTCTATAAAGTTACTATTAAGATCACGATAAGCAACTTTGTAGAACATCATTTTTGTGAAAAAATGTAGAATGGCCGGGCAAGGGAATGACCTAGTGCCGTATTTTATGGGTCGGCAAGGGGGGAGCTTTTTTTTTTGACATTGCTCAACCTATAATTTTTTCATAGATCGGCAAGGGGTTAGCCTCCTCCCTGACCCACGCACGCACGGACCCAAAATTGAGGGGGGGGACCACGCATTGACCCCACCGAACATATGAGGTGGTCCATAAAAATTGGGTGTCAGAACTACCTCAAGCTAAAAAAACGCCCTTTTTTGGTGGAGGTGGTGGGGAACCACCGCATCGGGGGTTCCCCCCCCCCCCACCTTGCCGACCTATGATTTTTTTAATAAAAATTTTTAAGATACAAAAATTTTAAGGAAAAGATTAAATCAAAAATACATTTTTAATTTTTAAATATAAACAATTTTAGTATCTCCACACTGCTGGAATAGCCCACCGAGATTTAAAACCCTCAAATTTACTGGTAAACTCTGACTGCCACCTAAGAATAGCCGATTTTGGCATGGCCAAATTAGCCATCAAACATGAGATTGAAAATATTGAAGAGCACTGTTTTTATATGACCCAGCATATTGCCACCTTACCTTATAGGTAAATATTGATTTTTCTTTCAAATCATTGATTTTTTCAGGGCTATACCCAGGAGATGGGGGAGGGTACATGCACCCCCAAAAAAGTTTAAAAAATCCAAAGAGTCCTTTATATTTTTGATCAAAATGTTTAAATTTTTTGTCGGGGTTTTGTACCCCCATGAAAAAATTTTGAATACGGCACTGGGTTTTTTTCAAAATCTTTTAGAGCTCCAGAATTATTATTCGTAACTCCTGAACACTCTACAGCAGTGGATATGTGGGCTGTTGGGTGTATTTTTGCAGAGATGATTTTGAAACGAGAGCTGTTTCCTGGAAGAAGTGTTAGCTCTCAAATAAAAATTATTGTAACTCAACTGGGGACTCCACCAGATAAGGTAGAAACAAAAAAATTTATTGCACTTTTTTCAAAAAGTTTTATTTTAACAAAATTTTTAGATAATGGATGATATCCGCTGTGAGCGAACCAAAAATTTCATTCAAGATCTTGGTTTTCAACCCGGTTGGGGTTGGCCGAATATTATGGCTCATGATGAAAGAGAAACAAACGAAATGGCGATAAACTTGATCTCACAATTGATGGATATGGATGCTGATAAACGGATTGACGTGAATCAGGCAATATATCACTCTTTCTTCAAAAGTTATTGGAATAATGAAATTAATGAAGGGGCTTGTCCGTTTAAAGTAAGATTATACCCCCATCCCCTCATATTTGGATGGGATGGAGGTTAACAAACTTATTTAAAAAAATTTTAGGTCAAGATGGATATGGCTGCCGTCGAAAATCTCCCTCATGAAAAACTCATCGCTCTCATCATCAAAGACACGAGAGCAGCTGAAGATGAACATCTCAATTCCGGATCCACTTCATCCGGCACTTCGTCCCTATCCCCAGCCAGCATCCCCAGTTACACCGGAGGAAGCCTAGGTTTTGAATCTGAAGTCTCCATATCTGGAACCCAAACTGAAAATTCTGAAACCAACTCACAAAGCTCAGGTAGCCGACCAGATAGTCGAGAAAACCGACCACCTCTGTGCACGGAGGGAATACCCTTGGAAATTTAAAATTTCTAAATGTCTTTCAATATTTTTTATTGCTCATTTTTACAAACATATTAATATAATATACTCTGTTTTCCGCTGGAAGTTGAAAACGTAAGCGCTCCATAGCGCAGTGGATAATGAAGCCGACCGTCCGGGCTGGCAAGTTAAGCAACGTTGGACTCACAAGCTCGATCACACTAAGTTAAAAATTTTGATTAAAAAAAATCTTTTTGCAAAAAATATTTTTGAAAATCAAAAGTTTTATCCTCATGGGAATCAAACCTGTTAGCTCAACGTTGCTTAAACTGCCAGATCGAACGACTGACTTCTTTATCCACTGCACTATGGAGCACCCACTTTTTTTAAACCTTCAACGGGAAACAGAGTAAATGTTATCGCAAAATCGATATACTATTAAGAATTTACACACATACTTCTCAAATTTTATATTCTCTATTACATACAATAATTTATTTTTTTTTGTTGCCCGAAAACACACCCTAGAGTAGTAGTTCGTTCTTATCAGTATATGTCATTGGAGTTCTTCTCTTCAAAGTAACATAGACATCATGTGGGCCACAGACGATTATTCCTGCCATATCGCACTAAAAAATGTGATTTAATTGAAAAAATGTAATTTGTTTGGAAAAGATTTTAAAAATGAAAGGAAAGAGCAAAAGTCAAAATATTTAAAGGATCATTCCACTTTGGGGGAGTTGATAATATGTAATAGAGCACAAAATTTGAAGCATTTTTTGCTTTTACGGCACTACTTAAAAATCTAATCGTAAAAAGTTATGAACGAAAGAATTGCCAAAAAAATTCAAACTTGTCTGCACGCAGTTTGTTGGAATCGACTCCCCAAAAGTAGAATGGTCCTTTAAGTTCAAAAATTTAAAAAAATATAAATCTTAAAAATGTTTTAAAAAATCAAAATTTTGAAAAATATGAATTTTTTAAAGATTTTGAGGCATTTTTATGAACAATATTACTTTTAACAAAACATGTTACATGTTTCCAAAAAGATGTTACATATTTCAGTATCATAACGCAAAAGATACTATTTTTATATGATTTCAAGTTATGATAGAATTATCATAATTCAAATTTTCTTAATTAAAGTGATTACAAATTATGATAATTCTATCATAACTTGAAATTATATAAAAATAGTATCTTCTGCGTTATGATACTGAAACATGTAACATGTTTTAAAAATTTTTATGAACACATACTTTAGTTTTTTCATTCCTGCAAATTTCGAATCTCTTCAACAAATGACAGTACATTAATTTGATTTCCAACAAGCCAAATTTCATGCCCATACATTGCCTTGGTCCCAGACCGAATGGTTGATAAGCATAAGGGTCCTTTGGTAGCCTGTCTGCATCCGGATCCCATCTTTCTGGAATAAACTGCTCGGCATCTTCACCCCAAAGCTTCTTGTCCAAATGAATCGACCACACATTCGCTACGATAGTCATACCGGCTTCCATTTTGAGTTTTTGTTCCCCAACTTCACAAGTTTTCATGCAAATTCTGCTATTGGCACTAAAAAATTTTGATTTAATTAATTTTTCCATTTTGCAATTTTTTAATATGACATAGAACATTGACCTTCGGATTTTTGATAATAAAATATGGATGGAATTAAGGTTAAGAGGATTACAAATTACATAGTTTGGTGATAAATGATGGGACTTTGTTCTAATTAGATTAAAAAATGAACACCCGTTTTTTGTAGAGCACAAAATGTAAGATATGGAAAAGATAAAAAATCTAGCTAGACTACAGGTTAAAGTTCTTAAAAAAAACTTAATTTTACTCATTTTTTCATCAAAATTGGATATTTCATGAAAACATGTTACATGTTTTCAAAAAAAGATGTTACATATTTTATTATCATAATGTAAAAGAAACTATTTTGTGATATCACAAATTATGATAACTTTATCATAACTTGAAATAACTTAAAATTGTATCTTTTGCATTATGATATTAAAACATGTTACATTTGTTTGAAAATATGTAACTTGTTTTGTTAAAAACGACCAATTTGGCATAAAATACGCTTTTTGATTTTTTACTTTTTTCGTAAAAATTTCTTACCCAGCAGCAAAAGGCAACACCCTCATGCTCTCTTTGATACACCAATCCAAGTATTTCATGTTATTCACATTGTCCATATGAATATCCGCTTCAGAATGAATAAAATCATCAATTTCTGCATGTAAATTTCTCTGAGCGTCTGGATGTGCAGCCAAATTGTAGCACAAGCAGCTCATAGCAGTAGCTGTGGTATCGACTCCAGCCAGCATGAGAACACTGCACATGGAGATGATTTCTTGGTCGCTGAGGCGTTTTTCGATTTTTGCTTTGGCAAGACCTAAATTGTTTTTAATGGTTAAAAATGTTGATGGTTAAAAATTTTTATTACCATATCTTTCTTGCGTTTTTTCAATGCTTTTCAAATCTTCTTCGGAAGCTTCACAGTTCAAAAACAGGTCAACAAAATCTTCGTATTCATCATCTTTTTTTAGCAAGGCCGAAGTTTCTCCTTCTTCAAATTGTTTTTCTGCCAATTTCTTTTTCTCTTGTTTCTTGACTTGTTTCTCTCTTTTTTCTTCGATGGTTTGGATAAGCTGTGCTGCTAGCTGGGTTAGTGGACTCCCCTTGAATTTGAGTAGGATTTTATGGAAGTAAATAGTCCAATGTTGGAATTCAAATGTGCTTGCTAAAAAGGAACAAAATTTGAAAAAAAACTTTCCATCACTAGTTTTAGATATTAGTCATAAGAAAATTTGGAAAATTCTAAACTTTACCCAAAATTTGACCAAAACATGTTACATGTCTTCAAAAAGATGTCACATGTTTCAGTATCATAACTCAAAAGATACTATTTTTAAGCTATTTCAAGTTATGATAGAATTATCATAATTTGTAATTTCATAAAAGTGATATCTTTTGGAATATGATAATCAAACATGTAACATATTTTTGAAAACATGTTTTGATAAAAATTCTCAAAGTTGAAAAAATCTTACAGAGTAAGCAAAAAACCGTACTTTTGCGTTTTTTTGACGAAAATTTTCAAAAATCGCATGAAAATATCCCCATATAGGTGATTTTTGGAAAAATTTTTGAAAATTTTTCATCAAAAAACACAAAAATATGGTTTTTTGGGGTCACCTTGTAAAACAAAATATTTTTCGACCATTTTTGGCATTCTTAGAATTTTTTCAAAGATTTTTTCATTTTTGAAAATTTTTATGTCTTTAAAATTTTTACCATGCTACCTTTTTTACTGAGAGAAATATTTGGGGGTCTTGATTTTTTAAAAGCCCAAAAGCTACTTACAATAAAAATTGATTATTGGGTTCTCGTAAAATGGTGCTGGATCGAAGAATGCTCGAATGATTTTTGTCACTGGGTTCTGCTCTTTTCCAACACCACATTCTGGCTTGCCAAAAGCAATCCTATCAATCACATCAGTCGAGGACTCCAAGAGCCATCTAAAAATTTTAATTTTTTGTCCTTTTTTCGGTTTCCTACTTGGCCATGTTGATTTCTTGACCTTCCAAATCTTCCAAAAGTTCAACAACTTTTTTTGTTGTGTCTAACATTGTCCATTGCATGTTTCGGAGTTTTGGGATACCAAAGGAGGGGCTAGTAAGGGCACGAAGGCGTTTCCATCGGAGGCCTCGGGAGGTGAAAACATTGACGCGCTCATCCGTATCTGGGTCGAATGGGAAAACATGGATTGGCTAAAAATATCAATTGGAATTTTTGTTTAATATTTGTTATTGTATGAAATTTTTTCTTAGTCTGCCGTTTCTTATCCGAAAAATCACACCACGTGGTCGTGCCTTGGTTTTTCATTTTTCAATTTTATTAGGTCATAAACTGTCAAAAAATTTATTTGATAAGAGTAGCGTAAAAGTAGACTATACTCAAGAATCTAAAAAAGATCATAAATATTACTTTACGAGAGTGGAAATTTTCGAATTTTCGCCCAAAAACGTCATGGAGAATGCCCAAGTCCGAAGTGCAAACCACTTTTTGTCCACCTTCAAGGTAGCCAAAAGTTTTGCCATATTGCTTTTCCCATTTGAGCATAGCCGAGTTGAAAGGTGTGCGGTTTACTTGGAGCTCTCTTAGGTTGCCATTAAAGACCGAAGTGGGTTTAGGTCCAGGGATACCGCGACGGATGAAGAAACGAGAACGGTGCCAGAAGTAGCTAAAATGTGATTTTTTAGTTTTTTTTAAATAGATGGTGTGGAGTTAGTGACAGAACTATAGGATAAAATACGGGGGGAGGTGCCCACAGTTAAAATGGCCAAAACTGGAAAAATTCAAAGGACACCATAAGGTTTGTTCCTGGGGAGCGAGCATCTCATGGAAGCTCCATCAAACATTTTTGCTATGCTAAAAGTAGCATATTCACATAACCATCTCCTCTTTCGCTATAAAATAACATACCCATAGACGATAACAAATAAAACAGCAAAAATACCACCAAAAAATTCCAAAAACATTTTTCCAAAACTTTAAGTCAAGACCAACAATTAGAGAACCAGCTCCAAGGGGATAGCCACTTTTAAAATAATGAATAAGGGTTCTCCCGCTCGAATTTATATGTTTCTTTATCAGTTTGTGCACATTATCTTGCATTGTCATGTTAGTAGTCTCTTCGGTAATACAGCAAAGAGCCTCCGTCTACCTGCTACTGAATAACTGGATAAGCAGCAAAGAAAAAAACAATAGAAAACGTAGAAAAGTAGAGTATAGGGTCAAAAATTAAAGGGTCAAAAATTCAAAACTACGAAAGTAAAAAAGGAAGATACTTTGAACACTGCTTTTTTAGTATGGTGTCTTTTTCATCAGGCTTACTTGCAAAAAATTTTTTGCAAAAATTGCAGATTCTTCAAAAAAGTAGGTAAAAAGTTGGAGACAAAAAACGTTCGAACTAATAATGATCAAAATTTCTAAAGGATCAGTTTTCTTTTGGGAAGTTGATGCCATGTGATAGAGCTTAAAATCTCCAATTTAAACAATTTTGTGACATCTTAAAATCTCCAATTTTGGCTAAAAATATAATTTTTTGAGCTTTTATTTTAAATTTGAGCATTTGTATCAAAACATTTTGCATGTTTCCAAATGATGACATATATATTTAAAACAAACTTTTCGAGAAAACCGAGCTTTGGGTGTCACAAAAATTTTATAAGGATACTTATTTTGATCATGAATTTTATCGTTTTCTAGTAAGATTTGTTTTAAATCTCCTTTAACAAAGTTGTAGAGCTTGATTTCTTCTACAATTTTCTTAAAGGTTACTTTTAATGAAAATCGATAGAAAAACGAGAAAATCTCACGAAAAAGTAATAACCCTTAAAAAATTTTGTGATACGTGTTGGAACATAAAGCTTTGTTTTCTTAAAAAAGGTGTTTTAAAAATCATAACGCAAAAGATACTGCTTTGTGATATTACACATTATGATAATTCTACCATAATTTATAAGCACTTAATTAATGCGATTACAAATTATGATAGGATTATCATAATTTGTAATAACATAAAAACAGTATCTTTTGAGTTATGATATTGAAACA
>JAQGCP010000234.1:0-19386 GCA_034699885.1 Acrobeloides thornei
GTAGATGAGCTCGGTTGCCGATAATTTTGTCATTTTTACAAAACAATCGACTATGCTCTATCGTTTAAACATGTTTTTGATATAGACTTTGGACTTACAATTGGGGACCTTCCCTTGTGAGGAAAGCTGGGCCAAGGCCTAAGCCTTAGCCTAATTTTGGATTTCTAAATTTCAGACTTTCTAAATTTTATGTTATCTAAATTTTGATTTTCTAAATTTCGGATTCTAAATTTTGGGTTAGAGTCTAGCTACACCCCTACCACTACTTACAGACTTTTCGCCGAAGCCGAGCTCAAGGAGACACTAAATCGATGGGGCACTAAACCGAAATTCAACTGCCGTAATACATTCCATAAGCTCAAAATCCATCCGCCTTTTAAAAGTAATAAAAAATTTCTTGGATGAGTTTTCCTATTTAGCCCAAAATTGCTCCACTTTCTTCTTCTTCTTTTTCTCCCCTTCGTCTTCAGCTCGAAATGGCCGAAAAACTAATTGCGATAGCGCCTTATTCGTTTCTTGCAGAGAAAAGTCATAGTTTTCTTCGCGTTGTGATGGAATTTTCTTGGGGTTTTTTTCACGGCGCAGCTTTCGGCTACAATTCCCCTCAAGGGAACATCTACGCCTAAACTAACTAACTTGGAGCCAACATGAAAGAAGAAGAAACCGGCTGACCGAACACAATGGAAGCGGGAGAAGAGAAAAGAGTTAGAAACCTTATATTTTGAAAAAAGCGAGATATCGGCAGTTTTTCAAGTTTTCGAGTTGTGCGGTATTTTTGGAGTCCATTTTGACACATACGACTTGTTTATTTATAAACCGAGAAAAATTTAGAACTACCATCTGTGGCATATTTTCATCATCTATCTATTAACATTCTACGGGCTAATAAAAATTCCACCGTGGATTGGCTACAGCGGCGTCTATTTGCCAGTGGTGGTCGACTTACAAATTCGATTGCTGTCAGCCTTAGCAGTCCTTCTAGACATTCGCTTCATAGGGCTTGTACCGACGATGAAGAGGCCAAGGACTTGGTTTCACCTTCATCGGAAGAAGACCCCATGGATAAGCCGAGCACATCGGCACAGGTATGAAAAACGGCATCTAGAGTCTGTTTAACGAGACGATTAAAAAAAGTTGACGCTCCATAGTGCAATTGCTTCCCTGATTCAAGAAAAGCCTGTGTATTGAAGCGAAAAGTCATAAAAATGCGATTTTTCGCTTCAATACACAGACCTTCCCTGATCAGGGAGTGTTTTTTCGCTTCGAAAATGTCAAATTCGGATTCCCCCCATGTTTTTACCTCTAGAGGGATCATTTCCAAAAAAAAGAATTTTTTAAATTTATTTTTGCGCCATCGTGTTCAAAATTTTGGCAACAAATATACAACAGCCTACTGAGTCTTAATCTCTTGAACACACAAAACTTGTTTTTATTTTTGTGAAGAAAATATTTAACAAACGAGAAATTTATTTTGATATTATTATTATTCAAAAAAGATCCGAGCCAGCTTATAGAATCGTGCAAATAACGTCAACAACAACTCCGCTGCAAGCGTTTACACACACACAACATGCACATTCTTCTTATGAAAGGTCCTAATCATACACACAATAAGCCAGCACTCACCTGGGCCTATACTCATATGTCCGTCTTTTTTGCATCCTTCCACAAACAGCCGTTTTGGCCGTTATTTTTTTTGCTTGTTCGGAAAGGGACACCGAGGAGAGATGCGGTGTGGTTTTTCTCCTTCAAGGACGAACCTATTGTCTTTGTTTTCGACTTTTCTTTAGCGCACACATTCTTCTGTAATTTTTGTCGACTGAAAAAGAAAAGTGGAAGAACATGAACGGTTAGTTTACTTCCTAGCTGGTATATGGGCGTAAAAAAGTCCGGAAAATCCTGTTTGTTTTATTGCTATTAGCGCAATGTTGGGGAGTAAGAGTTTCGCTGGTTTTTAGAATTTTCTTCAGGCGTAATAGTGCAATAGTTGTTTGCTTAAATGTCTGATCTTTACTCCTTCAATTGAACCAATCACCTCTAATTTTTACTCGATTTTTTAGAATTTTTTCTTAAATTTTGATTAAAGCGCTCGTAAAAATTTATAATTTTGGCTTCTTCCTGAGCCCTAATTGCAAGGCACTAACCTTTTATGTCACCCAAAAGCGCAACAGGTTTCCGCCAGGTCTTCGCGATTGGTCTCGTGGAGTAAACGTTATCAAGCCTCTGAAATCTCGTGACGCTTGACTAAATGGCCTAAAAAATAGAGAAATAACCGCGGGTGCAAACCCAATATTGCAAGGCACTAACCTTTTATTTCACCCAAAAGCGCAACAGGTTTCCGCCAGGTCTTCGCGATTGGTCTCGTGGAGTAAACGTTACCAAGCCTCTGAATTCTCGTGACGCTTGACTAAATGGCCTAAAAATAGAGAAATAACCGCGGGTGCAAACCCGATAAAAATATCAAACTGAAACTTTCTTTAACTTTATTTGTCTGAATTTCACAACCACAAAAACAATACAAAACCATAATAAAAGTTTAGCAACACATTTCAGAAATAATAAACAAAAGTTTTTAAACCCGAACCTTAGGTTTTGAGATGACTTTTTGAGTTTTTGTCAAATTTTCTAGGAAATAAGGCATAAAACCTCATACGCAACTTTTTGGAATTTTTGAACCGTCTTATTCATGCAAGGTTTAACAATGAAGTTTATTCACAACTTTTTTTATTATTAAATCATATTTATCGCCTCTCAAACAAAAAACATCACATGCCAATCGCATGATTCACAGCAATTTTCGCACTCACCATTCAAATATTATTTTTCTAGGTCATACAGTTGTTTCTTGTAAATATTCATTGCTCGTCCAAAAAGTTTCCCACAGTGCCTGGTGAAATATTTCCGTGCTAAGCTGTACACTTCCCCTATGGTGTTTTGATATTTTCGGCGCGGCTGCTGATCATTCCTTCGCGTATGATGAGCGTTGATTTCAACAAAGAGAAGAACGGCTAAAAAAATTCGACCATGTACATTCCAAAATTTACTTCGGCGCGATTATACATTCTTTCATGGTCGTTTGATGTTTCAAAAATTGAAATTTCAAAACGTTTTTTTAGATGTTTTTGAGCTGATGTTTCCGGAAATACCAGGCCAATCTTGAGAAAAATTTCGATTTTTGAGCAAAGATTTGATTTTTGAGAAAAATTTCTCAGGAAATACAAAGCCAAGCCTGATGTCGTTAGAAAGCTGGATTTCGTAGCAATCGAATGACACCAAAATAATGCTATCACTCTGCGGAGTTATTGCATAATTAGTAAAGAGTGTAGTTTTTTCGACATTTTTACTAATTATGAAATAACTCCTCAACTAGAAAGAGTGATGGCATGATTTTGGTGTCATTCTATTGCTACGAAATCCAGCTTTCTAACGACATCAGGATTGGCTGTGTATTTCCGGAGAAATCCTTAAAAACATAAAAAAGTTCCGAAATATCAAGTTTCGAAACATCAAACGACCCATT
The DNA here is from genome assembly GCA_034699885.1 of Acrobeloides thornei. Taxonomy (NCBI): domain Eukaryota; kingdom Metazoa; phylum Nematoda; class Chromadorea; order Rhabditida; family Cephalobidae; genus Acrobeloides; species Acrobeloides thornei. The sequence goes on from JAQGCP010000234.1 coordinate 3,521, forward strand.
CTTTCATGCTTCTGCTTCTCGTGTTCGTTAATTTGGTTATCGAAATAAACTAGCTCGTGCGTTGTTCAGGATTTTTGTCCATATCGAATTTTGGATTTTTAAGGAAAAAATTACAAATCGAAAGAAAAAAAAGCTTTTGTTCTTGTGACATTTACATTTTTCTCTTGTTTTCTTCTAATCAGCCGATTTTTTTCATCGTAAAATTGGGAAGAAAAAATATTTTTCGGATTTTTTATTGATAACATATATAAAAATTTACGGCTGATCAGGAATAAAGCACTTTGTTTGAAGAAAAACAACACAGAGCATCTATTGTTTACTCTAACAGATGAGTTTTTCACTTGAAAATTTTTTAACTAAAATTTGTTGAGTTTAAAATTGAGTTAACTCAAAAAATAGAGAAAAACGGTTCATATTTGAATATTTTTCAACAAGAAAAATTAACTTTTTGTTGTGATCCTCCAGCGTTAATAAAACAATAGATGCGCCGTGTTGTTTTTATTCAAAGTCCTTCATTCCCTATCAGCCGTCAATTTTTAAAACGTTTTTCACAAAGTGTTGTTGTTGGTACTACTTCAAGGTCGAAGTTATTTACGAGCGTGCAGATCACAAAATCTATGGTTCACTTCAAAACTTTTCCAGTACGGTCCCCAAACGCAGGTGACGACCATTCCCAAACTCCAGCCAAGGAAAATCTTTTGGACGCAAGGGGGAACCGAACTACACACGGCCAAAGGGGGGGGGGGGAAGTCCCCCTCCAACCAATCCGGCAAAAAGGCCAAAAATAGGACCAACCCGGCATCGGAGCGGCCGGGTTGGTTCTTTTTTTGGTCCTCAAAATTTTCGAAAACATAAGGAGGGCCAAGGCAAATTTGAAAATTTTAGGGATCCAACCTAGCTTTTAGCGATCCAAACTAGCACCTGACCCCTCTCTCCCCCCTGTTTGTCCACCTATGAACCGAGCCCTTGCTAGTGCCGGTGATGCTGTAGCCTTGGCAGTGCACCAGATACTACACTATGGTGGTCACTGAATGACTCGTATTGAATTTCGACCTTGAAGCAGTGCCAACCAGGAAAAATCTTTTGAACGCAAGGAGGAACCGAACCATTGCTAGTGCCGATGCCTTGACAGCGCACCAGACCACTACACCACATTAACTAATTTCGACCTTGAAATAGTGCCAACCACAACACTTTTTTTGTGAAAAACGTTCTTAATCTTCGCCTTGAATCATTTTTTCTAACACTCCCAACAATGCTCCTCTTCTTTTCCATTAGACCTTGAAAATATGACATCCTAAGATTTTCTTCTCATTCGTTTAATGCAATTTTTAAATTTCTTCTCAACAAATTGATTATTGATCAAAATAATAATCATTTTTATGATGCTTGTATATAGAAAGACACGTGATTTTTACTCAATCTCATTTTTTATTACAGGGTGTATCGAAAAAATCAGAATTTGGGCGATTTTTTCACGTTTTTCGACCCGAAAATTTTTTCAAAAATTAATGGAGAGGTTTCAGAAAACGCCCATAGTCACGATATTAGCTTTCAGCCTGCTCTATCTTTCTGCGCCAAAAATGATTGAAATTGGACTTAAAAACACATAAATTAATACAGGGTGTATAAAAACACCGGCATTTGGGCGATTTTTTCATGTTTTCGACCCGAAATTTTTTTAAAAAAATCCTAAAATGACTCACATAGAGGTAATTTTATGCGGGAAATCGATTGCGCGCATTTCCGAAGCTGTTTCCCTGATCCTGATTCAGGAAATTGTGTAAATTTGTACTTACTGAATTGTTTACACTTGCTGAATCAAGATCTGGGAAGCATTTTCAAGCTTCGGGAATGTGCGCAATCTATTTCTCGCATAGAATTACCCTTATATGGATCATTTTTAGTATTTTTGAAAAAAAATTTCGAGTCGAAAAGCATGAAAAAATCGCCCAAATTCCGGTTTTTACACAAATTTCTGTACTAGGAAAGAGAAAAGATTGATTATCTAGACCCCTTAAAGTTTTCTTGGTTTTTTAAACATGAAATACGAGAAAACATTAAGGTGAAACATTTCTATCAATTCGACCGGAATAAGTATGTTTCTGACAACAGTCAAACATCAATAATAAAATGATTTGTTTTCGACTTTTGTACTCGTGATTGTTGATATTATCACGTTTAAATTGTTTGTTACAATGACTTGAAGTTCAAATGTGATTTTTTATAAGTAGCATGTGTCTATGTTTTTCTGTTGTATGTTTTTGCCAAAACTTTTTTCAAAAATCATAATGATGATCCCCCATTATGATTTTTCACAAAAAATGACCAAAATTTTCCTATTTTTTTCACCAAAAAGGTCCAAATTTTTCGATTTTTTCTACAAAAATTGTAATTTTCAGCAAGTATTTCCCAAAAAATTTTCTCCTCTGCCTTTTTAATAAGCTCTTTGAGATTATCCACTGTTTCTTATACCATTACTTTTTCTTTTTTACCACACCTAATTTTGTACCTTTTTAGATTGATTATTCAATGGGAAGCCTTTCTACTAAGATAATTAACGGTGACAACCACGCGTTTGACAGTGAGTTTTTTTAACAATAAATAATTTTTTACCACTTATTTTTTGTTATCGATTGAAGAAGTGTTTGCTCTTAAAATTAATTCATTTCTTTAAAATATTTCGATTCATTTTCCTTAAATTTTTCTTTAGTGAATTTTTTTCTTTAGCTCACATGTAAATAAAATTTCCGAAATTTTCCGGTCAACAATTCCTATTCATCGAAATTTTGACCAAATTCCCCTAACTTTCCCCTCTCCCTGATACTAATCTTTCTCGGAATTTTTTTCAAATTTAACGCATCCTCTGCTGTATACCGTGTGGTTTTTCTTATGGGTTTCATAACTAAAAATATTTTTGCTCCATATAAGATTTTCTAATTGATTTCTTTTGTTTTGATCCTAACTTGCCCTCTTTATCTGCAGTGAAACAGTTTCATAACCGGAATAGCAGAGTAGAAAAAATAAAGGGGCCATTAGGAAAAATAAATTTTATCTAATGACCCCTTTATAATTTTTTATAAAAAAAGGTCTAAAAATTTTCATTTTTAAAAATCAAAAATTATGATTGTCTGAACATTTTCAGTATAAAAACGTTATGTTTTTGGGCCTCACGAAATATTTTCTGTGAGTAAACTTCCTAGCGTGAATCAGATTTCCTATCAAGAATTGAACAGATTACTTTTTCTAAGTTTTCAATTGTTGAAATTTTATTTCAAACTAGCGAAACCGCTACGGAGTTCACTGAGACGCGCTTATGCGGCACATCGTCTCTCTTCGAGAATGATGATCGGGCTAATTGCATAAACTGGTATTTCGTGTTTCATGAAACGAATTATTAACAGTTATGTCGTCCAGTTATTTGCTGCTGTCCAGTTGTCGTTTTTGAGAAATACTCGTCGTTCCTGATCCCACTATCAAGATCAATTTATTAGAATTCATTGATTTTTTTCTTCCAATACTTATATTTTTGTCACATGTAGGAACTTGCTGTCTATTGATTATTTTCTTGATTTTTCTATTCTAATTAATGGGTTATTTCTTCTAATGGTTGCTAATATTTTTGCTTATTATACTTATATCTCATCCTGGTTTTTATTTTTTTCTTAGAGTTTTCAGATGTTGAAATTCGCATAAAAAATCGAGTTAAAGTTGAGCCTATAAAATGTCGAATTTTCAAAAAGTTTCTTCACAACTAAAAATCGAAATTTCTCTCAAATTTGAAATTTTTTCTCAAAAATCTTTTTATGTGATATTCAAAATCGGAGAGCTCTGTTTTTTCTATACAATTATTTTTAAATTTTTCAAAGTTTACTTTTAATATTTTATTTTAGGTTCGCCTTCTGATCACGTGCCTTGGGAAACGGGTCCATCTTCATCAGCAGCATTTACTAACCCAGTATTTGTACCAGCTACAATGAACACTACCTATGGTAATGGTGTACCCTTGCAGTCTTCTGATCGCCCTCGCTTGTTTGGCACTGCATTACCACCTATACCAGATTTACCAAGTGTGGAAAACGAACGTTTTCGTAGACGCCATCGACATCGCCGACAAAGTGGCGAGCGAAGTGATCATAATGCAGATTTCCGAGACCGAATTGCACGTGCTATTGCTTTTCCATGGGGACAGACTTCGAGTAGTGCCACAAGTCAAGGACGCATGCAACGCCAATCGATTCAAGTTAAATACGGACTAGGTGCTAGAGCAAACTCACCAGCTCATCCATCAGTAAGTGTGAAGATCAGGCACTTAGCGGGGAGGGGGCGATCTGAACAATTGCCCCCTGTAGTCGAAAATTGAAAATTTTAAAACAAAAAAATTTCATCGGAAAATAATGAAAACTGCCGATTTAGATGTATTTTTTGGGCCGCAGATACTTATGAAACAGCCTAATACTTTGTAAATATTTAAATTTCCGACAAAAAACTGTCTCTAGTTTACTATCACCCATGGTTGTGATAAATAATTCATTTGGGGTATAGAAAAAATCAGCACCATACATCGATGGTATTGACCAAGTTTATAAACCACGTAATCGCGAAGGTTTATAGTCTTGTTCGAATTGTTTTAATTTTGTTTGGAGAAGAAAATTTTTGTGCTATTGTTTTTGAGTTTTCTAGACTCGAAAACTAGAAATTTTTTATATTGACAAGAATTGAAAAATGATTGAGATAATTTCCCAATTTATTCCTCATTTTGAAGACACAACCAATGGGTGGAAATCTGAGACTTCTAATGTAGGAATATTGCTGTGTTGCAAGTTTTTAATTATGCACAAGATTTGATAAATTTTTGGCTTAAAAAAATTTGTAAAATTTATCAGGAATGAAAGAATATTTTTTTGGTGCTAAATTATCAATTTTACAATCCCAGCCAAAAATGTTTGGGCTCTAGGACACAGGAGGCCTAAAGTGGGGAGTCTCTTCTCTTAACCAGTCAAGCAAAAGGCCAAAAATATGGAACAACACGGCATCGGAGCGGCCATGTTAGTTCCTTTAAAAATCCTAATGATCCCTTTTTATTTTTCAACAAAATTTTCAACTTTTTCATCAAAATAGCAAAAGTTTTTGCATTTTTTTAAATAAAATTTTTTATTTTGAGCAATTTCAACTTAAAAAGCAAAATTTTTCAACAAAAAATTTTGCTTGTGGCGCTTGTTTTTATTAAATATAAGGATTTTAACAACAACAAATCTTGACGTCTAATTGTGTAGATCATTTGACAAAAATTAGGGTAATGTACCTAATACAGTACTGACTCGAATTTTGTCAAAGCAAGTTCTAATCGTCTCATCTTTGCAAGTTAACTAAAAACGAAAAAATGTTGGGCCGAATGTTTTTGACAACTTTTGACTATGTTTTTGTTTTAAACTCAAAAAGTCGAACAAATTTCTAAAATATAGTCAAAAAAAGTGGTCAAAAGCGTTCGATACAACATTTTTTTGCGTTTTTAGTTCCTAACTCGCAAAGATGGGACGATTAGAACCTGCTTTGACCGAATTCGAGCCAGTACCGTATTAGATATATTACTTCAACCTAGCACCAGACACCATCTCTACCCCTGTTTGACTACCTATGCTCTAGAATGATTTGAAACGGATTATTTCCAACAGATATAACACGAAATTTGCATATTTGACAACTTGAAAATCGATTTTTGTTGATAACATTATCTTTTTTTAGAATCATGCCTTCTCATCATGGGACGACACTTTAAGACCGCTGAAATTTGATTACATAATCCAGATGCCGATACAAGATCGCGAAACAATAGAGAGTCATGCTTGGAATCCCGACGACCGTTCGTTAAACATCTTTGTTAAAGACGAAGATCGCATTACTATTCATCGGCACCCTGTTGCACAGAGTACCGATTGTATTCGTGGTAAAGTAAGTTTTTTATTTTTAAAATAACGACGTGAGAAACGAATTTTTGTAGACGGGTTATTCTCGCGGCTTTCATGTGTGGCAGATAACGTGGCCTGCAAGACAACGAGGAACACATGCATCAGTCGGTGTCGGAACAAAAGCCGCCAATCTACACTCTCTTGGATATTCCTCATTAGTTGGCTCAACTACGGAGAGTTATGGTTGGGATATTAGTAAGCTTTATGTTTTATGAAAGCAGGAGGGAGATGGTGGTTGTGCAGTTTACAATTTTACTTTTTTTCCTTCGCAGATTTACTCCACTAAAATCGTAATTACGGCATTTGACTTACCGTGTGTAAATCTTCAGACGTTTCTGATCTGACTTGGGGGGAGGGATATTTTGTCACGGATCAAATGCCCTTAGGCTTTAAAAATCGAATTTTTGATCCCCAGAATAAATTTTTCGGGAAAGTGATGTTCTACAAAGTTGTTCCCCATTAAATTTCGTATTGAATTGAAATTTAAAAAAATTGAATTTTACCGTTTTTAGCGTGCATGCCTTAAACCCCGTAAAAAATAGTCTATTTTGGATCCTCTTAAAATGACCCAAAGCGTTTGCGCTACATTTTTTCCTACTTTTTTGTGTGCATTCATTAATACAAAGCGACTGGCATCGATTTTAAGAAAATTCGAGACTGTATTATCCAATTTTTCCGCCATTGTGTTATATAAAAAAAATATATTCTCTATCATTTTAGCACGTGGTAAATGCTTCCACGATGGTAAGAACACAAATGGTTGGACATATCCATCGACTTCATTGATAACAACAGAAGATTCTTTTACAGTACCGGACAAGTTTTACTGTATTCTTGATATGGATGAAGGCTATATGGCATTTGCTACAGACAAGCAATATTTGGGTGTTGCTTTTCGTGGGCTAAAAGGAAAAAAGCTATTCCCGATGGTGAGCGCTGTATGGGGACACTGTGAAATTACTATTCGATACATTGGAGGACTTGATCGTAAGTTTTTTTGAATGGTGAAATTCAAAATTTTCAACTTTTTAAACGAACTTTATGGTAAAATTTATTTTTTTTGCTAATACCCAAACGAGATTTGGGAAAAATTTCTTGACTAAGAAAGTTTTTTTGATTCCCTATATTTTGATTTTTAGCCGAGCCACGTAGCCTATTGGACTCATGCCGTAGAACCATCCGCCTTCAACTTGGTAAAGGCAATTTGGAAAAGGTGAACGAGCTTCGGTTGCCACCAGCACTTCGCCAGTACATTCTTTATCAAATCTAACATAGGAATAGCTTTTGTATTTGGACTACTTGGTACTAGTTTCCAATAGCGACCACAAATGACAGGGTCGTTTTTCGGTAAAAGTTGATTTTTTTTCGATTTTCGCTTTAATAAATCAACTTCCCCGACCTTAAATCCAGATAAGGGAAGCATTTTCCCGTCTCGGGAATTCGCGCAATCGATTCCCCACATTAAAAAGCGGAGGTAAAAGACACTTTTCCGGTTAAAATCTGAAAAAATTTCGAATCCAGACTCCTGTCATTGGAAACTAGTACCGGCTACTTTTTATTACCCTGTGTTAGCTTTGTGTTACCGGTGAATGCACTTAGAAAGGCCCCTTTTTGCTCAAATATTCCACTTGAATTTAATCTTGTTTTAGTATTGTTGTATACGTTCCATGTCTTGTATATCTTTTGCATTTTATGAATCGATTTCCGGATTGATTACATTTTTGTGGCATATTGCCAAGTTTAATATTGCTCAAAAAATTATTTTACGGAAATCTTATGCTTTCTCTGTATATTAGGAAAAATATTTTTATTAACTATTATGTACACGACTTGAATAGATATATTCGTGTATGGATTACAAAAGAGTCATGAATTCATTTTGAATGCAAGAAGTCAGTGCCGTAACCAGGGAAAGGTCTGGCCCCCCCGAAATTCGAAAATTTTTCCTAATTGGGTCCCGCTTATGATTTTTCATCAAAATCTTGATTTTGTGAGCATTTTTAGCATAAAAAACGGCCATTTTTGAAAAATTTGGCGCTGTTTTTTGGCGAAAACTTCAAGAATTCAACAAAAAAAATTTCGAAAAAACAACGTAAGGGGGAGACCAAGGCGATTTTTTCAATTTTTGGAAAAAATTTGTAAAAAAATCAAGGGGAACCTTTTTGGGCTTCTGCGTAAATTTTTCTGGGTATGCCACTACAAGAAATTAATGTTCCTTGTGACGACTATCAATATTTTACTCATTTTTCAATATTTTACCCTCTGTACACGACTATCAATATTTTACTCATTTTTATTTGTTGTATACTTTTCAATTTTTTTGTTATGCGTGTAAAATAAAGTGCCACCATTTTGAACTATTGAATTAATGGTTTATTTAGAAAGAGCCATTTATTTGAATATACATTGAGATACAGAAACAAGTCATAGCTAAGTATCGATCAATTAGTAGTTGTATTTCAATATATATTACATATGAGTCGAGATGTGAAGCGTCTCAAAATTGTAAGTCGAAACGATAAGCGCTTAGAATTTTTATTGTTTCGACTTTTTTCAACACATTGTTCGAAACCCAGTTCTTCTACATAAACTTACCCCTAGAAAGTCACTTTCTAGGAGTTTTCTGAAAGAAAAAAATTTTCTGACAGAGATGCAGTCACGATTCTTACCCCCCATTAAAGTGTCCACAATTCAAATTAGATAATTTTTTCCTATATTCAATTTCATTAAAGCGGATAGTATTTCAAGTACTTCACATATTGTCGATGCCGCAATATAAGTATTGTTCATAGGAATGGGGAATAGTGAAGTGCTTTCATTATAATAGCCCATCATGTCTAAATTGTCCAATCGATGTGTTGGGTCAAAACACTAAATAAATAGAAAAATTAAAACTTTAAAAAAAGAAATGTATTGCTTTAATTATATAGATATTTTCTTGTTGCTATATTTAGGTAATTTATTTTTAGAGAGCTAGTTCACTACTTGTGTCCCACTTATCATGGTTGAAAAGTCAAAAAATTTTTTCTTTCAAATCAACTGAAAAACTTAGGGGTTTTTTAGTCGAGAAACATGTTGATGATGTTATTTTTGCGCGAAAAACTAGAAAACTGCTGTAAAACTTCAAAAGTCTTGATAGCCCATCATTTCACGTTACCCGGGGTGCTTTAGGGAGGCGACGCTCTGGGGGACATTTTAGCCATTTTTCTAGGTTTTTACGCAAAAATAACATCATCTACGTGTTTCTCGACTAAAAAACCCCTAAATCGAAGTTTTTCGATTTAGGGGTTTTTGTTTTTCAGTTGATTTTAAAGAAAATTTTTTTGACTTTTCGACCATGATAAGTGCCACAGAAAAGTGAACTAGCTCCAAATAATTTTTTAGTAATTATTGTAAAATCAAATTGGTCTTTTGGTAAGCTTGATTTTTATTATAATTCAGAAGAAGAAAAATTAAGGCTGCCCTGATGGCACACAACCAGTAGGGTCATGTGTTGAAAATAAATGTGGATATGGATTCTATTGTTTAAATGGAATTTGTTGTAAAAATCTCTATTTGAATACCCCCAAATGTCTAGATGGAAACGAAGCATTGAGTGCTTGTATCAATGGAAATTGTGGGAGCGGTGGAGTTTGTACTACTGGAAATTTGTGTTGCCAAGCATATGCAAGTTGTAAGCTTGAATTTTTTTAAGACAAATAGCGTGACGGACGGACGAACGGATGTACGAACAGACCTACGGACGGATGGACGTACAGACGGGCGTAAGTACGGATGTACGTACAAACGGATGCACATACGAACGCACGGATGAACACACGTACGTACGAACGGACGGACACACGAACGCATGTACGTACGAATGGACGCACGTACATACGAATGGACTCGCATACGTACGAACGAACGAACACACGTATGTACGAACGGACACATGAACGTACGAATGGACGCACGTACGGACGGACGCACGTACATGCGAACGGACGCGCATACGTACAAACGGGCGCACGGACGAACACACGTACGTACGAACGGACACACGAACGTACGAATGGACGCACGTATATACGGACGGACGCACGTACATGCGGACGGACGCACGGACGGACACACATACGTACGAACTGACGGACGCACGCACGAGCGGACGTCCGTCCATATGCCCAAAAACAAATTTTAGTATGTCCAAAAAGCCTTTACTACATTTCTGAATGTATTAACAACCTATGCCCGGTTGGCTATACTTGTTTTGGCACCCCACCTAGTGCTTATTGTTGTGGAAATCAACAACCTATCACTTGTTCATCCATTGATTCCAATAGCCAACAATGTGCTACAAACTCGAATTGCCCAGATGGATTTTTATGTGATGTGTTAAATCAAAGATGCTGTCCGAATTTGGGTGTTAATCCTACCTCACAAGGGCTTTGTCTCAGTGGTGGGGTATGCCCAACTGGTAAGCTGACTTAATTTTACCCAATGGCGTAATTTAGGGGAGCTTTTGGATAGAAAAAATTATATTCATACGGGTCTCCCCTTACGATTTTTCAAAAATGATGAAAACCCAAAAATTTTCTAAGTGCTCCTCCTTCTAGCAGACGAAATTACGCCATGATTTTCACTATTCGACAAATTCAACTTTAGGCCAATTTTGTCTCACGAGTGATCAAAACTGTTATATTTTATATACTACAAGAGCTGTGCCAGTTAGCTCCACTCTTACTACTACTATTACTGCTACTACTACTGCTACTACTACTACAGCTACTACTACACCCACACAAGCTCTAAGTATTACTTGTGATTCTGGATGGACCTATTTTCAAGATACAATGTCGTGTTATAAAGTACTAATGATTATTCGATATACGTACGAACGAACGGACGCACGGACGTACGTACGGAAGTACGTACGGACGCACGGACGTACGTACGGACGGAAGTACGGACGCAAGACAGACGAACGGACGAAAGTACGGATGGAAGTATGGACGGACGCACGTACGGAAGTACGTACGGACGAACGGAAGTACGAAAGGACGTACAGACGAACCTACGGACGGACATACGTACGGACGTACGTACGTTCCATTTGTTTAAGCGCACCCTGTATAGGCCATTTTACGAAAAAAATTTTAAAAAAATTATGAAAAAAATAAGCAAAAAATCACAAAGTACCCTTTTTAAAATTTTTATAACTTAAAATTTTAGGTAGGCCATAATCAAAATTTTCAAGCTGCCGAAGCAGATTGTGTATCACAAGGAAGTCATTTGGCTTCTGTTCATAGTCAAGCTGAGGATGACTTTCTTATAGGTAAATAAAAATTTTTGCTAATACAGTAAAAAAACAAATTCAGCGCTCTCAAAAAGTGGGTTCGTCTACCCAGCAGGATTAAATCTCCAAACACAAGTTTTTGTTGGTGGAATTGACTCGAATCTTATGGACAATGTGTGCTCTTATATGTGGACGGATGGGACTCCTTTTGATTATAGCAATTTTCAAACTGGTGAACCGAATAATTGCAATGGTGAAGGGTGTTTAGAAATTATGCCCGATGATCATGTCGATAAACCTGATATCGCCGGGCTTTGGAATAATATTGCATGTGATCTGGTTTTGCGAGCATATATTTGCAAAAAAGCTGTTAATTCATAACAATCATTTATTTATGCCAACAAATTGAAAACACATTTTTCTGTACAGGGCGTTCATTTTGGTATGCAACATCAATGGTTTTAGTCGTTCTCGCATCCCCTCTAACGGGAAAGCATTTTTTAAGGTAAAGAATTTCTATGCGGTCTTTTTAAAATTGTAGCTGAACAATGGGCGAATAAGTGTCGATAAAAATTTTCGAAATCCGTTGATCCTAACATTGTCAAAAATTACTTTGAAGTTTTCAAAGTCGATTTTCTTCACCTTAACAAAATGTTAGAAATTTAATTTTTGTATGAAAATACAGAGCTTTAGTCCCTCTAACACATGCAAAAAACTGTATATAAAAATTATTTAACAGTGGCAAGATATTTGACTTTGAAGTTGATAGTCAAAAAATGAGGCAAAAAAATGTCGCACCCAGGAATCGAACCATCGATAATTCAAGAATTCATCATACAAACTACAAAGTCTGTTTCAGTGGTTGTAGTTTGTATGATGAAATCTTGAATTATAATATTTCTGATTTCAGCCTCAGGGATCGAACCCTCGCCATCGGAGTGTAAAGCAAGAGCTTTAGCCATTATGCTATGCTCCCCAGACTTTTTTCTCTTTCAGTGAAATAAGCTATAATGTAAGTCCCAGATTTTGCTATTGAATCGAAAACCTTCAAAAGTATTCTGATAAAAGTTGTAGAGTAGATTCTCAGCTTCCAACAAACTCCCAATTCGATACTACGAGGAGTTAAGGCCAATATACGAAAAAATGGGGTCTTTTTTAAAATCTGCATTTTCACAATTATCGACAACTTGTTCGAATTTAATTTTGGCACTTTCGTGTTCAGCGTAAAATTCTGGCTAGAAAACTGCCTTTGTCACCACAGACTATTCTTGTGTTAATTTAGATAGAAAAAAGAGAAAGAAATATTACCTAGAATGGATAATTCAACTAATGTCACCAAAATAATGGATTCAAGTGTCACTTTCTTTAAGCTATTCGTAATTTGTATTGACTGGCCTTTTTTTATTTTTCACATATCCTTCATTATATTCATGTTTAAAATGAGAGCAAATAAGAAAATCGAGTACACCAAAAGTTTTATGACTATTTTATTGATGACAGCAGTATTTGATGGATTTATGTTTGTTACAGTAAGCAAATAAAAAAATTTTGAAAAAATTTCAAAAAGTCGACATTTTGATTGCCATGTCCAGATAAAGGGTAAAAAAAAAGTTGATTTTTTGAAATTTTTCAAGTCATTCTAAAAACGATTAGAAGAGATTTTGGGTTTGGGATTTCGTATTTGGGATTTTTAGTAGTTGGTGCAGTAGTGAAGCCGTCGGTCGTTCACCACAATGGAGGGGTTTCGAACCCAGCTCTAGCAAAAATTTTGTGCGGAAGATTTTAAGTCAAAAATTTTTCTTTTGGTTCAGATCCGAAACATATGCCATAATTGTTTTCAGGCCAAGTACTTTCAAACCCACTAGGCCTCTTGTCAAGAGACACTACTGCGCAATTTTTAGATGCTTTTATGTTTTTATTTACCGGAGCAAGGATGGTTCTATGCTTTGTATATTTATTCTCCGGCTAATGATGTTATTGCCAGATTTGGTTGGATAGTTTCGGAGCTGATGTATAGTTTTGACATGATCACGCATGTGGTTATGTCTGTGAATCGTTTTACAGCGGTTTATTTTCCAATTAAATATGAAAAGGTTAGACATTTTTTATTTTTCGAACCAAAAAACCGGGGATCGGGACCGGGGAAACCAGGGATCCCCCATCGGGGCCCCATCTCTAGTTCTTATACCCAATTTTAACGTATTGATACTTTAACTTATGTATATAAAAGCTAGAAATTTGTTTAAATTAGCGCATAAAATAAAAAAAGCGGTTTTTCGGGTATCCTATATTTTTTGAAAATCTGTATATGTTTTTTAGTGGTGGTCAGGAAGAAATTTAAAAATAGTAATAAGTGCACAGTTAAGTTTACCCGTGATTATATGCTATAATGCAATTTGGATACATGGAACTTCGGGTACTTTTACACTCAGTGATGATGGAACAATTGGATATTCGGTTCGCGACGACAATATTTTTACGGTTTGTAGAGAAAAAATATTTATAATCGTCCTGGAAAGAATTTAAAAATTTGTTATTTATGTGTAAATTTGGTCGAAAAATCGAAAATTTCCGGTTTTTGTGATACAAGAGACGAGTTCGAAAAATTTGAGACTTTGTCTCAGATTAATGACCCGTCGATTTCGCTGAGATATGAATTTTTTACGTTTTTCACAGACCCCAGCGGTGTTTAGAGGGTTAATTGTCTCCATGTACGAGCTTTTATCAGGGAGTGGATATCCCTACTCATGAGATATTATTTTTAATTTTTAGCTAACTTTTATAATTGATGCGGTCGAAACACTTATTTGTGCATTAATATGCTTGCTTTTGAATATAGCTACTGGCATAAAATATAGAAAAATAACAAAAAATCAATCGAGTGGACAAAAAAATCGAGGACTTGAATTAAGATTATATTGTAATTTCAATGCACAAATTTGTTTAATCCTAATTTCAAATTTAGTCCATTCTTTGGCAATGCTATGTTTTCAAACCATATTTCTCATTTATAATCTCTCGTATGCAATAGCAATGATGGCAAATGATCATATTGCATTAAGTTTCATAAATAGTACATATCGATGGCTAGTCGACTCAATAATTTTTGGAAATAGTCTTTCTTTAATTTTAATTAGTAAGAATGTCCGAAATGATTATTTGAGCTTTGTTGGATTGAAAAATTTTATGAAAACAAATGATCATACTGTGCATCCGGGTCGATCCCAACTTGTTCAACCAGTTAGAAGATCTTCAGCAATAAGAAATCATAGAACAACTGAAACTGTAAATATATAACTGTTTATGAAACTAATAAATTGAACACAAAATCACCAATTTTGAACACAACCTAATTGTTTGTATTTTGGAGCTAAAAATTTAAATCGAAGGCTTTTTTAATAAATTTTTTTACTAACAAAAATCCCATATCATGGGCTATCAATGCCCTCGGGCGATCATCATCGCCCTACTTCGAATTCCCATTGAGATCTCGCAACGGTTTATTGTACACGCTTCCACATTACTTATGCTACCCAATCCCCACTCTCTTCAGGATAGGTTCCCATCTAACCCCTCCCTCGACTTAAAGCGGCATCACCTCAGATGAGGTGGTGCAACTTAAGTTCGACTAGATCAAAAATCCAATTTTTGAACGCCTCTGTCAGATTCTCATGCAGGCTTGATTGGCCAATAATCGTCGATTCCGTCTTTCGGATGGAACTATTGAAATGCTTATGATGATTAAAGACTATCTGTTTTTGAAGAAAAAGTTCTCTTATGATAAAGACGAAAAAATGATATCCCTATCTAACGTAGGCCCGGACTCTTATTGATAGAGTTTTATGCCTTCGGTTTCATGGGAAATGGCATAATTTGTATCCCTTCCACCCCTAACAACTTCATTGAAAAAGCTAAAAGATCAGTATCTAACATGACAAAGCAGTTTCAAATGAATTTTGTTTCGTTCTAAGATATTAGATGTACGATTAAGCCAATATTTTAAAATAACCTAGCTATTAGACTTAAAGTTCAAATATCAAGACATAACTATCAATTAAGATTCGCTTCTAAAAACAGATTTTAAATGCAAATTGTATTTATCATCGATGAATTTTTCTGCATAAGCTAGACTTAATGGCATGGTTTCATTAGATTATAGGATTCGAATCGACTAGCTTAACCTCATATTGGGTATTATAATTTCTTTTAAAACTTTTTCAATCGTTTTTTAAAATAAAGATGGAGTTGTGCTCAAATATTTCCACTTTAACTCTTCCGATCGCTATATACATGATACAAATTTTCAATGGTCGAGAGCGCGCATTTTTTAAAATGACTGAATATAAAGTGTGTTAATTTAGATAGAAAAAAGAGAAAGAAACATTACCTAGAATGGATAGTTCAACTAATGTCACCAAAATAATGGATTCAAGCGTCACTTTTTTTAAACTATTCGTAGTTTTTATTGACTGGCCTTTTTTTATTTTCCACATATCTTTTATTATATTCATGTTTAAAATGAGAGCAAATAAGAAAGTCGAATACACCAAAAGTTTTATGACTATTTTATTGATGACAGCAGTATTTGATGGATTTATGTTTGTTACAGTAAGCAAATA